>PVLA01013877.1:0-34009 GCA_004027455.1 Hydrochoerus hydrochaeris | reverse complement strand
CTCTCCTCTGCTCTCCTCTGCTCTCCTCTCCTCTGCTCTTCTCTGCTCTCCTCTGCTCTCCTCTGCTCTTCTCTGCTCTCCTCTGCTCTGCTCTGCTCTCCTCTACTCTCCTCTGCTCTCCTCTGCTCTCCTCTACTCTTCTCTGCTCTGCTTTCCAAACAGCGCTCTGAATGTACCGACTCAGTTTACAGCCCCTCGGTGTTCGAATGGGAAGACTGACAAGTTTTACCGAGGATCACTTTTACGTGTTGCCTTTATTCTCTCTTGCTGCTCTTAAAATTGTAGCTTAAAAAAGATTCTTGTTGCTGTGGCTTTTCTGACCTTAATTTGTGCTGGTGTGGGTCTAAATTTACCTTACTTAGATTTCAGTGAACCATTTGAACGCTGATATTCAGATGTACTGCAAGTCCCTGGTGTTTCTGACTAGCATTTTTATCAAAACCTTTCCTCCTTTCTTTCTCTGAAGCAAAGGGGAGTAATTGGAGAGCATTTGAAGGCAGTGCATTTTTTCCTGTAGTAGATGATAATGTAGGAATTCATCACAGATTTTAATCTCACCTGCTGTAATTGGTGCTTTATGTGGTATCCTATGTGTCCTTTAGGTCGGGCTCGCTTTTCCACAATCTTTTTTTTCTTTCTTTAGACTCGATAACTTTAAAATCTGCTTCTCTTCAAGTCCAGTGATTCTTTCTTCTGCCTACCCCTCCTAATAACTTTTTTGCTTCCATAATTATGGTTTTTCTTTCAAGGCTTTTTCCTTTGTACCTCTTTATTGGTTCTATTTTTTTCATACGCCTTTTATTCCTTTCCTCACAGCTTCCTTCCATTCTTTCAACACATGTGAGAGAATTCCATAACAGCCTTTCTCTACCTGCTCTTCCTCATGGACAGCTGACTTTGTCTATTTATTTTTGTATCATAATTTAGTGTGTCTTTGTTTAGCTTCTGATTCAGTTTTTGTTGAAAACTAAATTTTGAATCTAACAATTCTGGAAATAAGATTTTACCTTTTCCCCAGAATTTGCAGGGTATTGCTTTTTTATATAGTTATGGTTTATTGTGTCCATGAGAGGTATCAGTTTGAGGTTTAAACTTTACATTAACTCATGTCTTTTTAAAACTTGCGCCTCTTTTTGAATGTGCACAGTGATATTCTAATTTCCCTGTATCTGTACTTTGCTCTCTCCTGGTCTGTAATGGTCTGGTTCCTAAAATGTTTAAAAGAGAAAATCAAAGCTGGTGTGTAGATCTGAATTACTCAAATTTAATTAAAATGGCTTCACAAAACTTCTTTGAAAAGCTGCAAAGCTTGGAATAGACTTCTTCTCGCTCCTATTTATCCATCAGTGTCTCTTCCTGTGAGGTAATTGTAGGACTGTTTCTAACAGACAAAGGCAACAACAGTTCCTGGGCTGGGGCTTATGAAGATCTCCTTTATAGTTCAGTATTGTTTATATATCATTGACAATGAATACAGAAGCCACAGTTTAATTTGGTATTCACTTAGTCATAGTATTAGCAAAAGAAATATTTAATACTTTCACTTTATTGATTTGAAACAGAAAGATATACCCTCTGTCGAGTTTGGAATCTTTTTATTAATTAATGTATTTTTAATATCAGTAATTTGGAGACGATTGTTTACATAGGACAAGAAAAATCTATGAGGCAAATAAAATCTTTCTGAGGTAGTCAAATATTGCCAATAGAAATATAAGAGATGAAAGTGTGTGAATAAATTAAGAGCACAGTACACAACATATTATAGGTTGGTAGTCATGTGATGTCCAAGAGAATGTAAGGTAATCAGTTTAGGCCCAGAAATACCCAGACAGGTCTCATGAATTTAACGATCATCTGACTATAGATAGAAGGAAAAGATACAGAACAAGATATAAAAATAATATGAAATCACAGTCTGATTGAATAGAAAACTAAAAAAAAATAATTCAGGGAAAATTAATAGAAATTTGAGGTTTCGAATTTAAAAGAACAGAAAAGCATGAGTGTTTGGACGCCAAAAAAGAATGTTTCAATACTTGAGCAGGCACTAGTGCTACATGCCCAGCCTCCATTTGTCTGTATGGTTGTCCCACTCATTCTTTCTGCAGAGAACCCTGACTAAAACATTTAATTATCACAAATCCAGCAGCTTAAAATAACATCCATATAGTACCTTATTTTCTCAGTGGGTGATAAGTCTAGACACGGGTTAGTTGAACACTAACTTGCTGCCCTATTTGCTCATATTTGTAGCAACCTGAAATTAAGTTGTCAGTAATTCTCACCTGAAGATCACCATCCTCTTCCATGTTCACTAGTTGTTAGCAGAATTCAGCTTCATGGAGCTGCCCTTACCTTTCCAGAGGCTGCCTGTTATTGCCTGCAGCAATGCTCTCCAAGAGACATTTTATTTCTTCAGTACTAACAAGAAAATGTGTTTGCTGACACATCTACACTTCACCTTGAGACTTGCTTTTAAAGAGTTCACCTGCTTTAATTAGATATGTTAATGAAAACCTCTCTGTATTTGTTTAAAGTCAACTGGTTGGGAAATCAAATTGAATTGCATCTGCAAAGTCCCTACACCCTTGCTTTGTAAGATAACCCAGTTAATAAACCGAGGATCTCAAAATTGTCTTGGGTCCTGCCAATATCAAGGGAAAGTTTATGCTGAATAGATAATTGAAAATCTGAAAATTTGAGAGCCATGTTGGAGTTTGCCTCCTACAGTTTTTGTTTATTGTGTTTAAAAATTATATGCATTTGGAATATAGTTCATTTAATAGAGATATATTATGCAGTGAGCATTTCCTAATATATTGATGCACTTTTGGTTTTTTCCTTCCTTTTCTTTCTTTTCTTCTTTTTCTCTTATTTTCTTTTTCTTTTCTTCTTTGTTTTTTGAACTTGGAATAAAACTCAGGACCTCACACTTGCCAGGCATCAGTTCTTTGCCATGGAGCCATATCCTCAGGTCATGGTTTTGTTTTGTTTTGTTTTGTTTTTTGTACCAGGGATCTAACTCACAACCTCATGCTTGCCAGGCAGGAGCTTAAGTCACTGAACTAAATCCCCAGGTCCTTGGCCATATTTAATCTTTTTATGATTGCCGTAAAAGTGCAGAAACTATTTTGATAATATTCAATTTGCCAAATTTTTTTCTTTTGTAAACTCGTGTTTCTTATAGACCATATTAATTCAGTACCACAGATGTTTCCCCCTATGTTTTTCTGAAAGTTTTAGAGTTTAAATTTTTATGTTTAGTTCTACTTTGAGTAAATTTTGCTAGTGCAATATATATATATATATCAACTTAAACTTTGTAGCATATGTTAATGATCAGCATAACTTGCTGAAAAAAACAACTATTTTTTCCACTGGGTTAATTTTGCATCTTTGTCATATAGTAATTAATCACATGCATACAGGTTTATGTGTGGATTTTCCACTCTGATTCATTGATCTATGAGACTGCATTAGCATTAGTGCTGTACTATATTGATTATTGTATCTTTATTAGAAATCTTAAGATCAAGCAATATAAGTCCTCCAACATTGTTCTTTTATAATGTTGATTTTGTATTTCCTTTGCCTTTTCGAATTTTATGAGTTTCTCAATTTGAACCAAAAGTCAACTGGAAATTTGTTTGCATGTCATCAAATATATATTAACTTGAGAAATAACATGTTAATAATATTGAGATTTTTGACTCATGGATGCAGTATACCAATGTTTTCCAGAAACACAAATCAATAGGAACGGCTTACCCCACTACAGAGGCTGACAAGGGTGCTCTGGCTGCCTAGAGACCCAGGAGATGAGCTCAAAAAAAAAAAAAAAAAAAAAAAAATCTGCTGAAGAATTCTGTCTGGAAACAAGGAGGCTAGTGTTTTTGGTGCTATTTAGGGCTTCGGCTGACTGGATGAGATTCACCTATTTTACTGGCAATCTTCTTATGCAAACTTCACCCATTTAAAAGCTAGTTTCATTCAAAAACATCCACGTTGACCCATAAAGCTTACTATCATAAGTTCTTTCATAACTTTTGTCAACTCTTCATTTAATTATTGCATATACTGCATTTTATATAGTAACAAATGGTATTGATTTTAACTTCATAATTTTTAATCATTGCTTGGGTTTAGAACTAGATATGATTGCTGCATATTGTATTCTGAGCACTTGGAGCTGCATTCAGGGAGTTATAACCAAAGAACCTCAAAGATTCCCAGGCCTAATTTAGTGGATGAATCCTAGACTTTTAAGATGATCCTGAATGAGATGAGAATCTTGTAGACCTTTCAAGGGGATCACTGTGTAGTACCAGTGAGAAAGTCGTGAATCCGGAGAGACTAGGAAGCAGAATGTGGTAGGAAACCTTCTAAAATACCCCTCAGTTATTCTTGACTCTGAATGTTTACTTTCTGAAATTTCCCTTTTACATGATTGTGGGCTGAAAAGTAGAATATTGCAAACCTGATACGATATTACCTTTGCAGTTAGGTTACAAACTACAGTGACTTCCATTTTCCATTTGCATGTTTTGAAACAATTCAGGAAAGCAAGTTTTATTGGTGGGCTTTGGTCAAGAATCAGTGAGGAGCTATATTCTGCAACAGCCATGTCAGTTTGGAAGTGGATCCTTTCCCAGCTAAGTCTTAATTCTAGTCTACATCCTGATTGTAATCTGTAAGATATCCCTGAGGAGAGGACCTAGCTAAGCTATTCTAGGATTCTGTAGTTACTGGATCTATGAGAAAATGAATGCATATGCTTTCTTAGGCCATTGCATTTTGAGTAATTTAGTTCTACAGCAATAGATATTTAATGCTATTATAAATGAGATAAGGGCACAAAATTGCTAGACTTAAAAAGATAAAAGAAATACATATAATAGTATGCTAGTAAATTCAAGTAGTCATATGAAAAAGGTAGTTTATAGATAATAGATACATTTACAAATTCATATGTATAAGAAATAAAAATTTTAAATAATTATATGAAATTTTGAATAATATAACTAAAGATTATTAATTTTAAACAATACCACTACCAGAATATCCCTCCAAACACAAATGAATTCATCCACAGTTCCTATAAAAATTTTATAAATAGATGATTTAAATCTTGTGTAATTCCTTGTAAAATTTTTAAAGGAAAGAAAGAACTGTACAAAGCATTTGAATTTGTTTTCAAAATTTAGTAAAGTAAAAGCATGAAGAAATAAAATGTAACTAAGTGAAAAGATAATGACATGAATTTTATTTCAGGAATGCAAAGTAAATTTATGATTAGAATATCAGTGAATATAAATTTTTACTCTTAATTAATTAAAATAAAAATATCAGTGTAATAGAAGAATTTATTCATGTCTTATTCAGTTTTCCAATTCTGAGAGAAAAAGATTCCTGACACCAACAATTTAAATGAGGAAAGGTTCATTTGGCTCATGGTTTCAAAAAGTTCAGTCCATGGTACTGGCTCCAAGGCAAAAACAACAATGGGCAAGGTATGGTGTAGTAAAGCTACTCACCTCATGGTAGCCAGGAAATAGAACAAGGGAACAGCATCAGGCATCAGACAAGAAAGGGCCATAGATCAGATACAATATTTAATATAAGTACACCATGACCCACCCAGACACACCCAGGAGAATACTTTATGAAACCTCTGGGCAGCTCTTAAGCCAATCAAGTAGAAAATTAAGCCTATCTATTGCAACTCATAACAGCAGATTCAAAATTATCTCAGAAATCAAAAAGTAAATGAGAGGAAGAGTAAAAATGTAAGAGATGCTTTATTGTTGCTAAAATATAGACATAAGGCTATCTGAACCAATATACAAGCACTAAGCACCATAAAAGTTTGAATTTATACATTCAATATTTGGAAATTTAAGTTAAATTATGAGCATAGACTGAGAAAAGTTTACATCTAAAAAAATAAACAAGTACTATTTTAAATTACTGAACATAAAGAACAAAAAGATAAACGACTGAAGAAAATCATGCAGAAATTTGTAAAACATTTCATTGGACAGAAAATAAAATAGCCAAGATGTTAGTAACTAAAGAATAAAGCCATATTAAAACACAGATCATTTCCAGCCACTATGAGAGACAGATTATACATGAATATAGTAAAATTAAGGAAATGCAAGCAGATATTTGTGAAACAAAGCACTCTTTCCAACAAAAGCTAAGAGTAGAGTAAAAACATTTCAGTAACAAAAGTGGGCTGGTATTACCCAAAAAGTAAATAAATACATGATAGGGGATCAAATGTACTAGTCATCAAAGAAATATGAGCTAAAATTTTGAGAAATCACTGCCCATCCTAAAATAATGCCTAAAAATGAAAAAGATAGAATATACCAAGTGTTGTCAAAGATGTGAAGAACTTGGTTGCGTATTTTATTTCTAAAATCACTTTGGAGAAGGCTTTGAAAATTCTTTATGAACAACTTTACTTGAAGTTATGTTTTGGTTGCATATTTTATTTCTAAAATCACTTTGGAGAAGGCTTTGAAAATTCTTTATGAACAACTTTACTTGAAGTTATGCTTTCAACCAAAAATGTCCCATGCATTCACCAGAAAACATCTACTGGAATAATCATAGCATAATTGTCCATAGCAGACTCAAGCCAAAAACCATGTAACCATGAATCAATAATTGAAAGTAAATGTATTGTGCTGTGAACACACAATGGAATACTACACAGCAATGAGTGTGAATAAACAACTCTGTACACAGTGTGGATTCATTAAAAATCATAACGTGAACAAAAGAAGCAAGACAGAAATGAATACTTTACAATCCCACTGATGGTAAGTACAGAAGGAAGTCATACTAATTTATGCTGTTAGAAATGAGGGAACTAGCTGTCTTTACTGGGAGCTGTTAGTGAACTGAGACTTTGAGATGTTTTCTGGGATGATGGTAATGGGCCTTTATGAGCTAAAGGCTGGAAACACTGGTGTGTTCAATCTGACAAAAGGCATGAAATGTTTCCTGGGAGAGAATATAAACTACACAGTAAGGAATTTAAAACTATGCTCTTAAGTACTTACTAATTACAATCATACCCTTTTCCAATTTGCATTGTAGTAAATGTATCTTTGTGAACCTGTGAATCCTCTTACACTGTGCTGACGTAAGTATAAACAGGCAAAGGAACAGCAGCACAAAACCTAAACATGTACACATTCCAGAATCCATTTGCTCATTTTATCAAGAACAGCTTACAATGGGAGTGGAGGAATGTGCCAAGAATAGCATATTTAAAATTTTTTAACATTTTATACATACTAGTCGTAGATATACTATATTCATTACATGTATGAAATACACTTTATAGCAATTCAAATAATTAAATACATTCACGTATACGTGAAACTCCCTGGGATACTGTAATTTCTTACAAAAATAACTATATAAGAACATACTAACATTATAAATACATATGCCATATATAGTTTTGTCACATACTGAAATTTAAAATAAATATATATGTTTGTTCATTTTTATTTGACCATATTTGTATAATCATAAACACATATGATTAAAAAATAAAAACATGAATACTCTGAAAACTATTAGTGTTAGAGAAATGCATTCAATCATATGGATACACACAAATATATACATACACATATATATTAATATTAATATACCTCATAGATAGAAGCATTTATTTTAAAGGGAAACAAAATTTTAAGATATTATGGATGATAAAAACTAATATGAAATTTTGAGAAAGATAAATGTATAATACACATTTTAGGCTACCTACAGCTAGCATCTAGTTTTTGTGTTACAGAAACAAAATGAATCCTCTTTCAAAGTAATTTGTGGAAAAACTTCTAATTAAAAGAGTCTCCTAAATGGCTGAATGTATAAACACCAAACATTGAGGGAAATAGAGGAAGTAAGCACAATGAATAAAAAAAGAAGTACAATGAGCCAAACAACAACAAAAACAAGAAATCTGATGTGAATTTTGGGGGAAAAAAAAAACTCATCCCTTACAATTGTAAATGAGCTAAAAGAATCCCTAAAATTGCAAAATATTTAAAGTTTGGCTTAAAAGTTGCTATTTAGTTCTTTGTATCTATTAAAGCAAGGTCTAAACCAAAATTATACAAGCATTTTGATGATAAAAAGTTGAAGTAGATTCTCATACATATGATTATTTAAAATGTATATTTACATGTATATGCATAATGCATATTCCTGTATTTATGTACAAAAATGAAAAAATAGAAATGATTATTTTACTTTGAGTTAATTCAAAATTAATTATTTAAATGGTATGCAAAACAATGTAGTTTTTAAGAAACATCTTATATAATTCTGGGACCAAAAAGAAAATGTGGAGTTAAGGTACCAATTATTCATGAACTAATTAAGTAAGAACCACATTTGTAATAAATTCAAGACAGACCAAATAAAATTAAATTTATATATTATTTTATGAGTGAAAAACACGCAAAAAAAGCTATACATTTAATTTTAGAAATGAGTAAAAAGTATACAAATAAAACTCTAAATTAGGGCAATGATAAAGCTAAAAAATTAACATTAATTAATTAGAAATTAAAAAAAGAAACATAGTGCTAGAGATAGTTCTTTAAATATTGAAATATAAACACTAATTTGGAAAGTTCAATCAAAACATGAAGATATAAAATAAATTAAAGTACTTATAATTTAAAATAGGAAAGTTAAATTATAATTGGATACTACAGCTCTGCTTATTTTGAAAATCTCAATGGAAAAGATAGCTTATTAAAAAATACAAACAACTCAAATTTACTTCAGAACACACAGTATAACAGAATTTATCAATACCCAAATGAGAAATTCATAAAACATTGAATTATGCATCAGTTAGTGTTCATTAGAGGAACAGACTTTTAAAAATTATATAATTTTTACCAAGTAGACTTAGCAATGACCAACTGCAAAATCAGGGGCAGAAGAATGTACAATAATCATCTGTGCACTAGAGAACCAGAGAATTCAGTAGAATTCAGAGCTGTGGATTGCACACAAAGGTCAGTACAAAGCTACATGGAAAGCAGAAGGGTCTGCGTCAGATGCCTGAAAACTGGACCTGAATATTCTAAGGCAATGGTGAAGGCTCTGGAATCACAGGAGTAAAGGGAAGCCTCCTTCTTTCCTTTTTATTCCTTCCAGGCTACAATCCTATTGGATGGATCTGTTCAGATTTGGAATGGGTCTTCAGATCAGACATCTGTAGATATCTAATGAACTGAGTTTTGCTAATCCAACAGGCAATTCTTAAACCTTTCAAGTTGATATATCTCAGTTACTGCCACATTATTTCCAAAATGATATTGAGACCTGATATTTTTAATCTATAAAGTATTCAAATTTAGGAACTTTTCTGAATCTCAAAAGAAAGAAAACTATTCTTTGTATATCTCACCACTAACATATACTTAATAAGGGACAGGATTAATTATTCATAACCAGTCTATTTATGAATATAGTTCCAAAAATATCTAATGAAATGCCAAGTGGAATTTCACAGAATTGTAACATAATATGCCATGATTAAGGAGATTTATCCGAGAAATGCAGATATTAAATATATCAAGTATTCAAAATAATATGTTGATTAGGCCTTTAATAAACCTCAGTGTTTAATATTGACACTTTTTTAGTAAGCTACAAAGAGTTGCAATTTTATTTGTTAGAAATTAGTTTACTTCATTAGAAATTACCTAACAATTATTAATATTATATTTATAAAGACTTTTTTTGAATGGAATGAATTTTTTTAGGTGTTGTTAGCTGCATCTTATTGATTATACTTTAAGATCCTTAGTGTCAATACTCACTAAAGAATTACCCCAAGATATAAAAAAAGATTTTCCAAGCTCACTCTCTGATCAGTCTTCCTTATGAGTCACTCCGTTCGATGGGGAAAATCATTGAAAACAACGAGTCAGTGATCTAACCTCGTACTCACTGATCACACAGGTAAGTATAACAAAGGTAAAGCATTACCTTGATTGTAAGAATCTCACCAGTGACATTTTGCAGGGAGTGTGTGTGTGTGTGTGTGTGTGTGTGAATGACATTTAAAAATCATTAGGAATCCAGACACCCAGAATGCCACCACCAGCCCACCCTTTGGCCTGGCATGCCTGAGTTGCTTCCAGCATGCCTGAGATGCTCTGCACAACCAGAGGCTCACCCCTCTGAAAACCCCCCTCACCTCGTGGACCTAGTACTGCAGATGATCTTTGGCTCCAACACCTTCTCCCAGAACCTTGGACTACTGCAGATTACTGTGCTGGCTCATTGAGAGACTCAGGAACCCTTCACCCAAACAGAATACCTCAGGAGGCTCCAGTCAGTGTGATGAGTTTTCCCCTAAAATAGAGGTCTGCAGTCTGTAAATAGGAGCAGTAGTGAAGCTCCCTCCAACTATAAGACCTTGGTGAACCTGGCAAGATAGGGGTTGATCCCCTCCTCCACACAGAGAACATCAGACAGGTTGAGTAGTGCACCAATAAGGCCTTCTCCAACTTGGAGAAAATTAAAAGTGCTTATGAGACACCCAGTGACACAGTAGGGCCTCAGCTGATGCAAACACTATAGACAGGGAGATCTGGTGACCTGCAACAATCTGAAGACATAGCAACAGCAGGAACTAAGAGTTGACCTACATCAATACTTCTAGGCTAGTTAGCCCACAAAGAATATAGGATTCACCTAACAGGCCCTGGTAGGAGGAATTCAGGTGACAGGTTCTCCTCTTCATCGTGGTGCCCAGCAATTGGACAAACATCAACCACATAGCAGGACCCTAAAATTCACACTATAGACAGTGAGACTGTTGGGATTTAAAGACCAAATATTTACCCAGAAGGTGAACATGGCAAAATGAAAAGGGAAAATGCAATCTCAAACGTCTAATCCATCAGGAGCAAGTACAGGTGACACTGAAATAGAAGACTTTAAAAGTCATACACCAGAAATCTCTGAAAAGATAGCAAATGAAGTGAAGAAACAAATCCATGAGGCTAAAGAGGAACTCAAATTACAAATAGTAACCTAAGTAAAGACAGAAATAACAGTCTTAGTAAAGTAGTTACTCAGCATAGCCAGAGAAGCAATAGATAAAAAAAAAGTACAGGAATATTGGACATTGATTGAAACCTTGAATGAACAATATAGAAAACAAGCAGACTCTATCAAACAAATTCAAAGAGATATCCAAGAAAAAAAAATTCTATTGAAAGCTGGCAAAACTGTTTAAATGAAGCTGAGGATACAATTTTGGACCTTGAGGACAAGATCACAGTTAGTGATCATGAAAGAGTAAAACTTTTAAAAACAACAAAGTAGCATGACATGACAGTCCAGCAGCTTCAGGATGATGCCAAGAGAAACAATATAAGACTAATAGGCATCAATAAAGACACAGGAGTCAATTCAAATGACATAGGAAACACAGAAGTAATAGAAATTTTCCCAAATATGGGGAAAAAATCTGATATACAGATAAATGAAGCAAGTGGAATGCCAGTCACAAAAACATAAATATACAGCCAGACATATAATAATTAAAACCCCAGACATACAATATAAAAAAAAGAATACTAAAAGCTGTTAGAAAAATGATACAACTCACCTATCAAGGAAAGCCCATCAGAATCATGGCACAATGTTTAGCCCAAACTCTCAAGTTAAGATGAACTCAGGCTGGTCTCAAACTTGCATTGATCCTCCTGCCTCAGCCTCCCAAGTGCTGGGATTACAGGTGTGAGCCACCATGCCCAGCAGATTTAATAATTTTGAATAATCCAATATCAGCTACTGAAATTGAAAACATAATTAAAAACTTACCAACAAAGAAAAGTCCACAGCCTGATGGATTCACGGCTAAATTCTACAAGAAATTTAGAGAAGATTTGATGCCAATACGCCTTAAACTCTTCAATGAAATTGAAAGAGAAGCAATCCTCCCTAACTGATTTCTGAAAGCAAGTATTACTCTGATACCAAAACCAGAGAAAGACACAACCAAAAAGGAGAACTATAAGCCAATCTCACTAATGAACATTGATGCAAAGATTCTCAATAAAATACTGGCAAATAGAATGTAGCAAATCATCCAGAAGATTACCCACCACAACCAAGTGGGATTTATTCCAGGAATGCAGGGATGGTTTAACATACGCAAATCAATAAATGTAATACACCACATCAACAGAAACAAAAACAAAAATCACATGATCAGCTCAATAGATGTGAAAAAGCTTTGGATAAAGTTCAACACTTGTTCATGTTAAAAACCCTACAGAAACTCAGAATAGATGGCATCTACCTCAGTTTCATAAAGGCATCTATGACAAACCAAAGGCCAATATTATACTAAATGGTCAACAACTGAAAGCCTTCACTCTAAAATCAGGAACAAGAAAAGGATGTTCACTGTCACCACTCCTATTCAATATAGTTCTGGAAATATTAGCCAGAGCAATTAGACAAGAGGAGGAAATAAAAGGAATAAAGATAAGAAATGAAGAAGTTAAATTATCACTATTTGCCAGTGCCATAATACTTTACATAGAAGACCCAAAAAACTCCATAAAACACTACTAGAGATAATAATAAATTTAGCAGTGCAGCTGGATATGAAGTCAACACTAAAAAATCAACAGCATTCCTATACATAAACAGAAAACTCACTAAGAGAGAAATTATGGAAATATCACCTTTCACCATAGAATCTAAAATAAGGAAATACATAGAAATCAACCTAACCAAGAATGTAAAAGACCTATGTGCTGAAAATTATACTACTCTAAAAAAGGAGATTTAAGAGGATATTAGAAAATGGAAGGCGTAGGCAGAGAATTCATGAGCAAAATGCAAACCACACAGGAAATACTTCAGAGAATCAACAGCTGGTATCACATCTTATTCAAAAGTTTTTTACCAAAGAAGTGAAAAGAAAACCCACAGAATGGGGAAGAATTTTAGCTGACAACCCCTCAGACAAAGGACTTATATCCAGAGTATATAAAGAGTTGAAAAACAGCTAGCCCCCCAAATTCAAAGACCTTTTTTCAAAAATGGGCATCTGAGATGAACACACATTTCACAGATGAAGATATACAAATAGCAAATATATAGATCGAGAAATGTTCACTATCACTGGTTATTCGAGAAATGCAAATTAAAACAGCACTGAGATTTCATCTCTCTAGAAAGAATGGCTGCCATCAAGAAATCAACTGATAACAAATGTTGTTGAGGCTGTGGGAAAAAATGAACACTTCTCCACTGCTGGTGGATGTGTAGACTGGTGCAGCCACTATGGAAATCCACATGGAAATTCCTCAACATACTAGGATTAGAGGTTCCATTCAACACTGCTATTCCCCTCCTGGATGTTTTACCAAAAAATTTGAAAAGATCATGCCATAGTGATATATGTGCACCTATGTTTATAGCAACACAATTTGTAATAGATAAATTTGGAAACAACCAAAATACCCATCAACTTCCGAGTGGATGAAAAAGATGTGGTACTTTTATACAATGAAATATTACTTAGCTATAAAAAAGGATGATCTTGAGGCCTTTATAGGTAAATGGTGGCAACTTGAGACTATCCTCATAAGTGAAAGAAATGTCTCACATTTATAAATGTCACATTATCTCTCATGTAAAAAAATTATAAAAACTGAAAGAGTCACAAGATCCAAAATACATAATAGACATTGTAAAAATGGAAGTGAAGGAAAGTGCTCTAAACATATAACTACATGGGCCTTCGAGTGTGTAGAATAGATACCATATTACTAAGTTTCCATTACATCATTGAACAAAATGGTTTGCACTGTCAAAGTTTGAGTGTCCACTTTTTATGCTGTGATTTTGTAACTTGAACAACTATTTCTAAGAGGACAACATATAACTTATCAACTAGTAATTTCTTAATGTTAATATTTTTATTTGAAATTCTGTATTACTTCTACTTTTTTTCCATTTTTTTCTTTTTTCTTGAAATAAATTAAAAAATCAAAAATCTTTAGCAATCTTTCCAAAGTGCATTTTTACTGAGTAACAAGCAACTAAATATTTTATGTGAACATTAAAATGGAAGATTTATTGTTTGCTTTATTGTCTGATAAAAAAAGCCAAAAAGGGAAGAAATTTATACAAACTGTACTTTGACATTTTACCACTAAAAGAAAACCTTGTTTTAAAGACGAATGGAATGCATCTACACTGTCCCAAGACAGGATTCCCTCCAAGGTTCATGTAGCTTTGCTGTAGATGTTGTGTAAATGTGAAAACACACAAGACAAGGTTATCTTGGTTTGAAAAACACATGGTCAATCAGAAACCGATGCTGTTATAGTTGATACATTATGTCAACTTGAGAGTTTAGACATTCAACTGAGACTCAGCAGGAAGCCAGAATCCTTACTTTGCTAATATCCTCATCCTGTGCAAAGGAGGGCAAGGAGATTTTGTGAGTGCCACATCCACCATGGAGGGAGAGGTCGCCAGTGTACAACATAAGAGAAGAGAAGAAGCTTGTTTTTCCCTTTTTTGCTCTGGCTGCTGCTGTGAAGCATTGCCCCAGTGCCACGCCACCTTGCCTTGTATGCAGCTGATTATGGACTGAAACTTCCAAAAACTGTAAGCTAAAATAAACTTTTCTTTCCTTAATTTTGGCTGTTGGGTGTTTTGTCCCAGCAACAAGAGAAATGTAACCAAGACAGATGCTTTATGCAGGAATTATTAAAATATTTCATGTCCTTTATCAAAGTGCACATGTAGAATAGGAAAAGCTATGTTTCTGACTTTTCTTACAAAAACAGTGTATTGCAGTATGTATCACTTGAGACTAATGTTTCACACAACATTTTGCAAAATACTTGTATAGATACAAATGTTGAGATAAGATTTTATGTATTTTTGTCAGCTGCCACAACTTTATAGTATGCTGCATGTATGGACTGAATGCTTCTTTTTTCTAAAATTGATATATTATATTTGTAACCCCATTTGTAGGCAAGAATTTTGAGAGTAGTCAAGGACATAATGACAGCACCTTCACAAATGGAATTGGAGCCTTGAAACAGAGGCTCAGGGAGCTACCCTACATTTCCACTCTCTTTGTCATAGTGAGAAGATACTGTCTGTGAACCCAGAATCAAATCTCTCCAGAAAATAAATATGCCAGGGGTCTTATCGCCACATTTGTCAAGCACTCAGAACTGGAGGAAATAAATTTTCACTGTTTGTAACCCACCCAGTCTATGGTGTTTTGTTATAGCAGTCCAGATGAAGAAAGACACTGAATGGTTCAGTGTCATTAACAAGTATGTTTGAAGAACTTTGTCAAGGATTTTCTTTTTCTCACTAGCAATATTGTACCTAGAACACAGAGCACAAGGTAATTCTCCCCATCTTCTCCTGTGTAATTTAAACCGTCAGCCCTTATTATTCCCAGGCGATGTTTCCAGGACTCCTTCTTCTCAAACATACTAAAGTTTATGGATGCTCAAGTGTCCTACACAAAGTGTGAGAGACTGTGGAACATTTAGGAGGCGGAACCCGCTGGAAGAAAGGTTACAGCGGACGTGTCCTTGAAGGGGATGTTAGAACTCACGCCTTCCTCTCTTTTAACTTCCTGGCTGCAAGTGAGGTGAGCAGTCTCCTGGCCCCACACTCCTTCCATGATGATCAATGGGATCAATGGGATCAATCAACCATGGACACAAATCTCCAAACTAGGAGTCAGAAATAAACCTTTCCTTTTCTTAAATTGATTTTCTCATGTATATTTTTACAGTAATGAAAGGAATCTAAGGTAACGATGATATAACACAAATGCCATGTAAATAATTATTATTTTTCATCATTTAGAGAGTAATGAAAAAAATCACATTCAGTACAGACATAGCTGTAAAAAATACTTTGTAGCTGTGACTAGTTGAATCTACCAATGCAGAATTCCCCGATATTGGATGTTAAGCTTTTTTGTATTTTATTGCTGTTTGCTCTCCTCCTTCCTCCCTTTCTGTCTTCCTTCTTGTATAACAAAATATTTTTCCTTATTTTAGCTTATTTAATCAAGATGAATTAAGGAAGGTGAGAACAGAATGAAAGTTTGGGTGTTGCCTGGTGCCTGCTAGGAAATAGACAGTGTTCCCACATGAGCCCTAGCTTATCAGTACTGGAAAATTGATTAGAAAATTGGGTTTGGGTTTATTAGTGATTTAACTTGCAAATTGCCTTTTTGCCTCCCTTGGATTTTAGCTAAGGCTATTAAAAGTAGAGTAGAATAATTCCCACCTGCTATTCTCTTTAAATTGTGACATTTCATTATATGAATCTTTGATTTTTTAAGCAAAATAAATTTAGAAAATACCACCAAAATATTTGGGTTCTTTTTTTTCTTTCACATTTCTTATTCATATTCCTAAGAGAATTCTTTTAGGAATATTTAATGGATGTATTTAGAAGCCAGACATTAATAAGAATATAAATATTCTTGGCTTTATGAAAGCAGACTTCTATATACCTAATGATAGTGCAGAAAAATGCACAGACTGCTATATAAGATGCATGGAGAGACATGAAAACATAGAGGAAGAACTGTACATCAACCAGAGCATCAGGTTGGAAGTGGTATTTTGACTGGGCCTTGAAGCTGATGAATCTGATATAAATGGAGAACACAGGATAGAAGAATTACTGTGAGCAGGAAAACCATCAGGAAGAGGAGGGCCAGAGGTTACAATTTAAAGGGAATTTGCAACTAAACAACAGAGAAATTAGTAGAGGAAATACAGTACCTTTTCCAACTATGCTAAAACATTGCCTTAGTCACTTTCTCTTCTACGCGACAAAATACCTTGCACCAACAACGCAAAGGAGAAGGGGTTTATTCTGGCTCCAGGTTTCCAAAATCTCAATCCTTCCATGGTCAGCTGGCTCCAAAACAGAAACAGCCAAACAGAGAGCATGGCAGAGGAAAGCTCTCAGGTCATAATAGCTAAGAGGAAGGGGGTGGGATACTGCTTCCTAGGTCATGTCACCTGTGAGGAGCCTCTAACCAGGCTCCCAACACTACACTTGACTCTGAGCTCTCTGTGGGTTAATCCAGTGTTGAATCCTGTGCCCCCATGAGCTTATCACCTCTGGGTAATCACATCAGCACAAGATTCCTTTGGGAGACATTCTAGCAATAGACTGTAACATATTTTGCTATTCCCCACTAGTTAATAGTCATATAAAAGCAAAAATGAAAACAAACAAATAACAACTATTGGGAGCTGGAAATAGAACTCAGTGATACAGTGCTTGCTCACGTAAGTGGCATTAGGCCTATCTTCAGTATTAAAAAAAAAAAAAAAAACTGCCGAAAAAAATTACAAAGGTTTCACTGTTCTTAACTTGCCAGAACATGCAATTGAAATGTTTTCTCCTGTTGATGCCCATGATGGTGTTTTCTAAGAAATTCACAAAGGTTGTGAAAAAGAAAAATAAAGTCCTATATTTTATAAACTTTGACATTTTATCAAATTTATTTTTTCAGAAGACTGTTTCATGCTTCTAATTATTTCATTTGCAATTCAATCTTCCTTTGCTCCTCCATTCTCTCATTCTGTCTGTCTGTCTGCCCTCTTTTTCTCTCTCATCTTAACTCCTCTTTCTGTCCTCTTTTTAAAATAGTTATAGATTTCCAAAAATTCTGACATTAGGAGTGGGTTTTGTTTCTCATCTGAATTTATGAATATTGTTTATCCATTTAAAATGTATTAATATATATACTTATTCCTTACAAAATCTAGATATAGTTATCAGGCAAGATTGGATTTTAAGAAAACAATACAAGGTCTGCAGTGAATGCAGCTGCCGAGTGTCATCCAGCAGACAGGCAGACATAAAAATGTTTCCTCCTCCCCCTGCTTCACCAGATCTGGCACCTGGACCATCTGACTGCACCCCACAGTCAAATGAATATGAGAAGTGAATGTTTTGAATTGATTCAGGGCATCAGAGAAGCATTACGGAACAACTAAAGATATTCATGAAAGAAGCCTTGCAAAACTGCTTCAAAAAGTGGCAAGAATGATCAGATATGTATGCAAATTGAAAGGGAGTATTTTGAGGAAGGTTAGTAGCAATATGTCTTTACTGTAATAAATTTTTCCAATTTAAACATTTACCATATTGTCATCTTAAAATGAAATATCATCTGAGCAAATGTCATAGCAATATATTTGTGAGACTAATTTTAAAAATTAGTTTTGTAGGGGGGATTTTACAACACAATGCAGCATAATAACAAGCACTGTAGTGATTCTCCCTCATGTGTGCAGTCATGTAACTCCTATCAAAGCCAGCGTAGCACTCATCCCAGAAAAGATTCCTTTGTCTCCACCTGGTCAACAAACCCAGAGTTCCTACTTTAGATAGTGGTCAATCCATTCTCTAAGTAGAGATTAAATTTGGCAGAATTTACTTAAATTGAAGTTCATGAATTGAATCAAAATTCATATATGCAAAATTATTATATCACATACATGACTTGACATAGTTTTGTTTGCTTGTTTATATTTAGCTCTGGGAATGGAACTCACAGCCTCACGCTTGCCAGGCTGGTGCTGTGCTGCTGTGCTGCATGCCCTGGCTGACATAGATTATTAATGCCCTCTTTGTCCCTGCTAATAATCCTTATCATTCAATCTGATCCGGTATTATTGCAATGATTATGTTACTGGGAATTTAAAGTTTTCATCATGGTATTATCATCGTTTTACTTTAGCATGGATCTATTTTCGTAACTAAAGCATATGTCTTACTGAGATAATATGTTTAATTTCTATTGTACTGCTATATTTGTTTTTTAATTGCTTTATTTGTCACTTGTGGTTAGTGTAATTATTAACACCACTGGGCTTTAAACACAGCCTTATTACTTGTTTTGCCTGTGTTTCATCTGCTCTC
This sequence comes from Hydrochoerus hydrochaeris, assembly GCA_004027455.1. Taxonomy (NCBI): domain Eukaryota; kingdom Metazoa; phylum Chordata; class Mammalia; order Rodentia; family Hydrochaeridae; genus Hydrochoerus; species Hydrochoerus hydrochaeris. The sequence goes on along the minus strand of PVLA01013877.1, from coordinate 14,986 downwards.
CCTTTCCCCTATATTGCCTTTTAAAAACATTGTCTCTGTGATTCAAGTTTTATTCTATGGGCTTAAAAAATAAACTTTACTTTTCCTATTGTGGCCCTATTTTTTGACATTTGATACTGTTAATATCTCATTATATATCTTTAGAAAATATTACTCAACTTCCCAAGTAAAGTAGAAGCCTTGCAAGAATTTGCCTTCATTTCCCATCTCTTGTAGTCTGTGTCAGTATAACCATTGCCCTCCCACTTATGGAATAAATTTCAGAATACATAGTTAATATTTTCTGTGAGAAGTTATTTTCAAACAAAATTTAAGTAGGGAGAAGTTATTTTCAAGTTACTCACATATTTATTGTTTCTTAAGCTCTGACCTCATTCCATTCTAAATATTTCCTATCTGGTATCATTTTCCTCCTGTGTATAACTTTCTTTAAAATTGATATTAATATAAGTCTAGTATTGAGTAGCAAGTTTCTCAGTTTTTCTTTGTGTTAAAAGGCTTTACTGAACCACCATTTATTAGGGTTATTTTGTTCCAACAGAGGAATAGGTTGATAATTTTGGTTTGCCTTTTTTTAGTATAATATCATAGTATTTTGTGGTCAGCATAGTTTCAAAAGAAATGTTCCCTGCTACTCTCATTTTTCTTTTATAAATATGATATTTCTTTGAACCTAACTACTTTTTAAAATTTTCTTTGTATCTCTGAATTTTAGGAATTTGATTATGATGTGTATAATTTAACTTTCTTTTTATTTATACTGCTTAAAATTAATTTAATGTTTTGGAGTAGTGAGTTCATGTTTTTAATTCCATTTGGAAAAGTTTTATATTTTTCTTCACCTAGTCCCAACCCTATTTCAGCTGTGTGTACTGCTATTAATTGTATGTCAGGAATTTTCCAATGTTCAATATTGTAATGGCTTAGTCCCCAGAAAGTGCTATCGAGAGAGAGTGGAACCTTGAAGAGACAGGGTTATGGACAGGTCTTCTGATGACTGGAGACGTAAAGGTGAAGGGGACAGTAGAACTCAAGTCCCATTAGTTTTCTCACTGCTCCCCGTGAGCTGAGCAGTTTGGTCTGTCCCACACTCTAACCTCAATGTAGCACAACAGGTCCAAAGTAACGAGGCAACTGAACCTCCAAAATTGTGAGCCAAACAAATTTTCTCTCTTTACATATGTATAATCTCTAGTGTTTTATTCCAGTACCAGAATTCTGACTACACAGTAGGCTATGTTAATTAGTACTGAGCTGTTCTATTCTTCATCTTTTTTTTTTATACTTTACTTTGAGGAGTTATTTCATTATGTACTGTGTATTTTCTGTTACAAGTTCTATTTTGTTTTTTAATAAAACTTTGATATTTACACTCATTGTAATCTTATGTTATTTTAAATATTTGTGTGTAGTGTGTTAAAACCATTACCTAATAATTCTACCACCTCTATCAGTTCCTGGCACAACTCTAACATCTGATACATTATCATGCCTTTTGTGAATGGATGGTGGAAATCCTAACTGTTGCATTTTTAAGTATCTGGGTTTTGTTATTTTCCCTTAGAGAATTTTGGATTTTGTTGTATTGAGAAATTAATTTACTTAGCTTAACCTTCAGTAGTATTCTCTTTAAGCTTTGTTAATCTAGTAGAATTTCAACCAACATATAAAACTTCTGGGGTATTGAATAAATGCATTATGTATTTAAAGATGAATCTACACTATTCTAGGTTATAAATTCAGTAACCAGTCCCAAGCTTACCTCTGAAAATTGCTACTTTATAAACTCCCTATTTATTTACTTTTTGCTTGTGAAAGGTAAAACATTGGCAGTACACACATACTTTTACACATAGCAAACAGATCCAAAATGTAGATATTTGGAGCACTTAAAAATATTTTTATTTTTCTAAAATTTTATGGTTATAACTATGTACAGAAATAATTCATAAGCTGTTTTGTTCCCAACAATTTTCTTCTGTTCAATTATTTTCTGAACAATTCAATTCTAAGCAATTCTGTTCATTTCTCTTTTGTTAGAACAATTCCGTTCTGACGAGCAGCAATTCCGTTGCAAATAGAAGTGTTCAGCAAAACTTTATTTTGGTTTGCAATCTTCTCATTGAATGAGGACCATAGCCATGGAGGTCTTCGCCCTTCATCTTGTGTTTATCAATCACTCCCAAGTTTCCCGGAATCATGGAACAGATTAAGTTTCTAACCCAGGTACCATTGTAGTTCAGTGGCATTATTTACACCCATAATATTTATAACCATCACAACTGTATATTTTCAAATCTTTTTCAAGATCCCAAAGGGATATTACATAAACTTTCAGATATAACTTCTAATTTTCCTCTTCCCAGCCTCTGGGAACTGCTAATTGATTTTGTGTCTCTATTAATTTGCCCATGCAAATTCCTTTTCAAAATTCTTGGAGCATATGCAAATTTGTGCCATTGCTCAGTTGTGTGATAATGCTACAGTGCAGTTTTGGAGAAAACAAATCTTTTTCATAGTAATCATGCCATTTATATTTCTATAAATAAAAAACAAAATTTTACAATTTTTCCACATTCCTATCAACACTATTTTCTGTTACTTGAAAGTTATTTTATTATAATCACCGTAATAGGTATGATCATATTAATGAGTATCTCACTGTGGTTTATATTTGCATATTCCTAACAACCAATAATATTGAACATGTTTGGATGTACTTATTTGAAATTTATAGATCTTTTTGAAAGAAATGTCTGCTTGAGTCTTTTGCCTAATTCTAAGGGTCACTTTCTTATGGTTGTGTTCTATACATGAGATGTACTATATATGTAAATTTTGTATATTAATCACTTATCATATATATAATTTGCAAATGTTTTTCTCTTTAGGTGTATTTTAGATGTTGATCTTCTCTATACTGTACAATTGCTAAATGTATTTACTCATTCTAATAGCTTTCTTATGGATTCTGTGGAATTTTATATAAACGTAGGATTATTTCATGTGTGAATAGATTATTTTAGTTCTTTATCTGTGTTTAATGTATTTTATTTTTTTCTTCTGTATTTTCACTAGCCATAATAATCAGTATGAAGTTGAAGAAGTGTGGTAGGAGTAAATATCTTTGTAACAATTTCCCTTCTTTCATTATTGTGATGTTAGCTGTGGTTTTTCATTAATTCCTTTTATCATGTTGAAAAAGTTCCCTACTATCCCTCATTTTCTGATGCTTTTTATAATAAAAGAATACAATGTTAAAATTTGTCAAATTTTTCTGTATCACTTTCTTTTCCATATCACGTAAGATGACCTCATTTCCCCACTATTTTCTGGTAATGTGATGTATTAAGTTGATTTTCTTACACGATTGCGGTATTCCTAGGATCAATTCCACTTGGTCAAGGCATGCAATTCTTTCAATGTGGTGGTGTATTAAATTTGTTAATATTTTGTGGAAGATGTTTGCTTGTGTAATCATAAGAGCCGGTTCATAATTTACTTTCTTTTCAGAAAAATGCTGGCTCTATAGAATGAGATATGTAGCTGGGGTTTTAGCTCAGCAGCATAAGCACCTGCCTTGCAAACGCACAGTTGTGAGTTTGATCCCCGGTACAAAAAAGAAAAAAAAATGAGATATATGGAAATTTTATATTATCTTTTATGTTTGATATATAGTTATACTGATTTTTTCTTTGAATGTTTGATAGAACACACCAGTCAACAATTTTCTCCTGGATTTTTTTTCTGGAAAATTTTGATTACTGTTATTTTTCTTATATATGACACTAACAATGTTTCATTATTGCTTAAAGTTAAATAATTTGGGTAGTTCTTGGAATTGTTCCATTTTATCAAGGTTAACTAGGCTACAATTTTTCATAGTATTTTCTAGTAATTATTTTCATTTCTTTAAAGATGTTAGTGATGTCTTCACTGTAAATTACGATTTTTAAATTTTTTTTTGTTTTCTTTGTCAGTTCATTTCAATTTGTTAATCTTTAAAAAAAATTTTGGAAATAAGTGTAGTGAATGCCTGTAATTGCAACACTCTGGGAGACTGAGGCAGAAAGAGTGCAGATGTGAAGTCATTCTGGACCACTGATTAACACTCTGAGACCCTGTCTCAAAATAAAAAAAAAAATAAAGCAGAGGAAATAGCTCAGGGAACAGACCCTTTGTTCAGTCTTTAGTACTGTAAAACAACAATAACAGAACCAACAGAACAACAAAAAGCCAAACAAAATTAGAAAAAAACCAAACACACAAATTTGGTATTATATTTCCATATTGTCTTTATTTACTATGTTATTTATCTCTCTTATGTCCTGCTTTCTCTTTCTTTTGACAGTGACATTTAATTTATTTATTTTCCCTGGCTTTTCAAAGTATAGTTTATGAATTTGAGAGCTTTTTTAATTTGGAAATTAGAGTTACCACATTACCCCTGAGTTCTATCCTCACCACACACCATGAATTTTGCTATGCTATGCTTTTATTTTTGTCTCTAGACATTTTCTAATTGGCTTTATAACTTTTTCTTAGACTCGTTGTCTAAGAAGAGTGTTTAATTGCTTCAGACTTGTAAGTTTTCCAATTTTCCTTCTGTTAATGATTTCTAGTTTGATTTGATTTTTTTGGAAAAGATACTTAATATGATTTTATTCTTTTTAAATTCAGTAATGTTTTCTTATGGTCTAAAATACAATCCAATCTGGAGAATGTTCCATGTATCTTGAGCAAAAAATTAAAGTCTGCTATTGTTGGCTAAAATGGCCCAGGTATATCTTAAATTTATTGTTTTGATCAAGCCCTCTAATTCCTAATTGGTCTAAAATGATTGCTATGTATTGTTTAAAAAAGTGTTGTAAGTTTATATTTATACTGTAGTAGTCTAAAACTTTGTCCTTTTTGTGTTATTTATCTGGGGACTTCATTGCTTGGTATGAATGTCTTTCCAAATTACTTTGCGTACACTGGTGATTTGGACTGCTAAATTTTTATGGATTCTGTTGTGCCTTAGTGGTCTGCAGTATGCCTTATCTGTAATCATTTGCTCCAGTCACTTGCAAGTCATAATTTTTCATTACAGAATTTTCTAGCTATGCAAACCATATTTCCCATTCTTAAGTCCCCTTAGCATCTCCAGAGAAATCTAGCTCCCTATTTCTTGTCACTGTTCTTTCTTTGGCTCTTTAAATTATTTAAACTTTGGGTTTCTCATACAAGAGAAATCATGTGATATTTAACCTCGTGGTCTGACTTATTTCATTTAGTTAGGGTATAAAATTGTATCCATTCTCCTACAAATGACTCACATTATTAACTTTTAATCAGGAGAGAAAAAATTAATTCTCAAAAATATTTAATATTCAATCAAAATAACTGCACCTACTATGTAAAATACTTCACCAATTTATACTTTTATGACAAGCTATTTTGAAAGCCATTGTCCTAAAGAAAAATATGAATTACATTAACAACACATTTGAACTCAGTCTTAGGAAAAGCTGACATCAAATATATTGTTCATCTTTCATAATAAAAATCAACACACTGTATTTATGAATAAATTGTGGTTATTTTGGTGGAATTACAAAAGAGTTAAATGTTTTAGTTGGTCAAATGGTATATACATCCGTTTGCTTCCTTAGATGAATTTTCCTTTCCCTGAAGTCACACATTATATGATCACTTGAATATATGATGAAATCTGGATTTTATAAGTAATCTGCTGATATGTCTTGATTTGTTTTGTTTTGTTTTGTTTTGTCTTGTTCTGGTGCTGGAGACTCACCACAGGGAGCCTTCTCACTTCTCTACCTCTTTGTCCATTTTTACTTTTTATTGTAAGACAGGGCCTCGCTTAGTCATTAAATTTCATAGACTGGGTTCAAACGTGCAGTCCTTTTGCCTTTGCCCCAAATGTCCTGAGTCACTGGCATGAGCCATCATGCCCAGTTGTATCTTTAGTATTCTGCCACCCAAACCATGCAGTTATCAACACTATGTGTGCATCTCTGTTACAAGTAATTTTCCTAGCAGATTAAGTTTGCTATAAAATATAATGCTACAAATTGGTCTGATATTGTAAATTTGCCCAAACTAAATTGGATATATCTAATTCTTTCCCAATAAATGCATGATGTAAGAGTAGCATTAGCATCAAGATACAATAACAAGATGAAAGGAATAGTGTGAGACTTTATGTGCAGATGGTACTTTGCTATTTATCACTGAGCCACAAACAATTATCCTGGAAATATTGAGATTAATAGGCCCATTTAGTAAAAGAGCTAATTGTGAGAGGAATTGGGATAAATCTGAGCTATTTTCCATATCAAAAGTTTTCTCTAGGGCAATTGCATTTTCTATAGAGTTATAATCAACCCACCAATGCCAGAATCTTTTACCTCTTTTCCTATAATTTTAGAATGCTTCATTTTATGGTAATGTGATTACTGGGGATTATGAGGTTATATACAGATAAATTTGGAAGGTGGCACTGTCAAGGGGTGCCAATTACTAGCAATATTTTCAGAAGTTTTGGTTTCTCCTATATATGTGAATTCTCTATCCTTTTTACACTTCAGAGCATAATACAACCCAGCATGTTTTGGTAGTTGTTCCCAATTAATGAATATTCATGAAAGAGTCTGAATTTTTACCATGCTGATAACTGAGGGATTTGATACTAGCTTCCTTAAATCGACATGCAGTAAACAAAGCCTGGAAAAATGTTTATACCAAGGCATGGGCTATAAGACAGACTAAGTTTAGAGAGCACAGGGCCACATCTTAGGGCTGGTACTAGTTTTATGATTCTGCACAAATCAATCACCAAGTATGCCTTTCTTTTGTGAAGGAAGATTTAAGATCTTGGAATCAAAGGGGACCATACCTGAAACATTTTGCAAACAATAAACATAATTTATAATTAGCTTTAGCTATTCTATAAAAAAAACAGGGCAATTTTGTTCATTTTGGTTATAAGTGTATGTGAAACATGCTTCCGTTTTCACAGTTTTTATTTTTTATTAGTGCATGTCTGCAGTACATAATGATTAAATTCATGTGGGGAGTTGATAAATGTAAAACACATGTGAATTCTTACTATAATCTTCTTCTCCTTCCCTCTGTTGATCCCTGTACATGATTCTCTACATACAAGACCCAAAAAACTCTAGAAATAATATTGATGAATATGATGATGATGGTGATGATGATGATAGTAATAACCATTCAGCAATGTATCAGGATACAAAAATCACTGTTTCTTCCAAACACCTTAAATTGGAAGGTAAATTTGTGATATTCAAAATCAGAATGTAAAATCCTGCTGAGAAGAGAGCATTTTCAACTTGTATCATTTGGTTACATGTTCATAAAGTACTCTTTCTAAAAAATTCAGAAACAACAGTCAAACACGATGGTGCCTGCCTATAATCCTAGCTGAGTCAGGGAGCTGCCACACGTTCAAGGAGGCCAGCCTGGGCTGCACAGTGAGTTCAGACATAACATCAGCTGCCTGGTGAGACCCTGTCTCAAAACAAAACATCATAAAAGATAAAGCAAGATAAGCATTTACCTTAGATGTTATCATTTTGCTGCTCTAAGACGTATGAAGCATCAATACTATATTTGGATCCATTTGATGGAAGAAATTATGGAAGAATATTGAAATCAAAGTTAAATGCTCATATGTAACTTAGGATTCCTAATTAATAGAAAAAATAATTTTCTACAGTTAGACAAAAAGACTTTTATGAACAACAAACGTCAAAACAAATATTTGGGATAATATTTTTCCATTAGTCTTATTGAAGCCAAAATAAAATATTTCTTCATGGATAAATATTTACCTGATCAGCCAAATTTCTCTAGTTCCACTAGGGCCCATCCTTAAAAAAATTAAACTAGCCCAGAAATGAGTTAGGTAATATATTCAAATAAAACTAAGGGAAGTTCATGTCTATAACTAGATAAGTAATTTTGATTTATTGATGATATGATGAAGTCAAATTATTTTATTTCTGTTCATTTCAATCTATTGAGGACTGATACTCATGTAAAGTGCAATAAATGCATAATAAAAAATTTTTAAAGAAATAAAAAATACAAAGAAACAAATTTTATATTTAGTAGATTCAAAAAGGTGCTATTAACTTGTTAAATCACAAAAATGCTTCCAAAACATCGACTGTCGGTCTCGGTACTCACATATTCCTTGTCAGTAACAAATTCTAGGAACAGTTACCACATAGCAGATGCTGCTTTGAGCAATTCATTGTTCCTTTTCTGTAAAGGACCAGTCAGATATGAAATATTTTAGGCCTATGTCCCACATCATTTCTGTCACAACAACTCTACTTGGCTGCTGTAACGTAGAAGTTGCAAAAAAGACATACAGTTAGTGGTCCTGACTGTGAGTTCCAACAACGCTCTCTTTATAAACACAAACCATGGTCTCCATTTGGCACACAGAGTGCTTTGCGCTAAATTCTATTCTGCGCGTGATATCTGTGGTGTCAATCAGTGCCACACATGAGGGAACCTAAGGCATTCACATAGCAGATTGTCAATATTATTTTAAGGATAGATGGAAACTTCTATCAGGGTTAAGATCTGGAATGATAGGAGAAAAATAAAGGAGTCACAAGGTACCAAGTCCCATTTTAAGGTAAGACAGACCGAAAAGTGGAATCAACTGGTTATAAAAGCAAAATAGAAGAAAGTAAAACACAACTGTCACAGCTGAGTGTGGTGGTACATGCCTACAACCCCAGTGCTCTGGAAGGCTGAGGCAGGAGTATGGGATTTGGCATCCATGCTGGGTAGTTTAGGGACTTAATCAGTTCTTGTTTCAAAAGGAAAAAGTAAATTATGGGTGGGAATGTAACTCAGTGCAGAGGCCTGACCTTCAATTTCAATATCACAGAGAAAGAAAAATGTGGACTCAAAAAATGTGGACCATGGGCAATCTGAGAATACATCTTGTATATGCAAGACAGCACTGCAAATTTTTAAATGAATATTTTGGTACACTGGAGATGGTATTTAAACTCTGAGCCTGACAGGAAACTGAAGCACACACTTTGTTCAGAAGCACTTGTTGCTAATCAAGAGATCTGGTTGTATTCCAGGATCTGCCGCTTTTTTGGAAGATAATTGCAATCTATTCTTTGTAAGGGAAGGTGATACATTTAAGCTTTTCTTTTCTTCACAGCAATTGTTTGGTTTTTGTTTGTGCGGGGTTTTTTGTCAGTAGAAGTAGTGCTGAACTGTAGAGTTCTGCTTGATGCATTATCCTTGCCTCTCAATAGCTCTGCAGTCAAAGACAACTTAAATATCCCGAGCATCAGTTCCTTGTCTATTAAAATGAAGTTTTGAATTGATGACCAAGGCTTTGTGTTTCAAAAATTTCATATTCTGAGCTTTTTTCAATTCAAAGTAAAATCTACTAAATTGGTAATCTCTATGTAAGCATCTTACACTTTCCAATGCTGTGCAAATTTATTCTAATTTTCAGCAGCAAATACAGACAACACACATAAAACACTTTCATCCCCCACAAGACATTCTTTTTATTTTTTAGAAGACAGCATTTAGTCTTTATGCCAGTGGATTCTTCAGTCTTCATACCAGTGAACTGTTGCAGGATAATGCCTCAAAGGGAACATCATGGTTGAGTGTACAGAGAGCTCAGTGTTTAGAAGTGGGAGGTACAAAGCATGTGACATAATGTTACATAACTGGTTACATGCACTGAGTCATATATTGACAGGCAAGCTATTCTTGAACATGTTTGCTGAAACAAAGGAATTGTTCAGCACAATATATAAAGACTGCATGAACTAAAGGGAAGGGGCCCTTACAGAGTGAACATAGTTAAAGGTATTCCTGACTATTCCAGTGTTCCTTGAGGTATAGAATATTACCCTGCCTCAGTTCTCATCAGGACTATGTAGCATGGCTTTACTCAATGTTAATTGAATTCAGCAGAAGCAGCTGAACAGAAACTTGGCCAGGGACTTCTAATTGATCATGAAATACCTACAAATTTGTTATTTTACAAATGTGTTTTTACATTATAATTGTGCTCCAACATTGCCCCCTGTTTTTATTATAGAGGAAAATCTTTTCCTTCAGGTTCCCCAGTTCTTTAGTATCGAGGAGCTGACACAAGACAGTAGATTGTTAAAGAAGTTGATGGTGTACAACTTTAAAGCATTTTCCCAGAAAGCATGTCAAGATATAAATCACACATGGGCCTCCGAGAAGAATTGCTAAAATGGCCAAGAGAGGTCCCAGGATGGCTTCTAATCCGAGAGAAGAGAAAATCCTACAATCCCCGCCAGGAAGAAGCTTTTATAAGATCTGGGACATTCTGTTTAAAATGTTCCCATAACTGATGGAAAAGGAGGGCTGCAATGTTTTTTAACTTGCATTCAGACATACTTAATGTTTCAGTGATATTCTCATTTCCACACCCTAAGTACTAGTGCCGGACTGGAGACCTAATAGAACATGAAGCTCTGAGGGATCCTACTTGGTTCGATTAAGAACAACTGAGGTTCTATAACTTGAAGCTGAATTTGAAATTTTCAATATTCTGAAATTTTATGTACTTTTAGAATATTAATACATATTATCTATAAGGGAAACATTATTTTTGCAGGTGTAGACAGTTGAAAGTAAGAAACCCAGGATTAATATTTATAAAATAAAGATCAAAGACAGCCTCCTTACTAATCTACCAGTGTGCTGGGGTTAACGCCTAGAGAATGATAGTTAATACTGAGATTAACAGACAACTGGGAGCCTGCCCTGACAAGGCGGGTCCCCTAAGAGCACCCCAAAGAGACACCACACTAACAGCTTCTGCTGCTCCCGAAGCTGGCAGATCAATTCACGGCTGCAGACTGACTGGAGGGTGTACATGGGAGGACCTGTCCTGACTGCCTGTACGTTCTGCTGCCCTGATTGGGTTTTGATTCCTTTTCCCTCATTTATTTTAGTGCTTACTACAAGATTCTGGGTTGTGTCCCCAAAAGAGTGAAAGATTCCCCAAAAGCCAACTTCTTTCTCTTTTAAATTGGTGCAACTATTTTGCTGGGCACCTTACTTTGTTTTGTTGGGTTATAAATTTAATGTATTGTTTTCTTCCTTGTTTCCTAGTTCCATATCTTCTGTTAATCACAATATATTCTTCCTCAGAGAGAAGACTTTTCGCTGAAGAAGCCGTCTTAAAGCATAGCAAACAGTAAGGGGTTATGTGCCTAGCATTGATGGTGTGCTCCTGCTGGATGATGCTGTTTTCTGTCCCTGGAGGCTACAATATACAATAAATGATTTTGGATTCTCAGTTCCTGTCATACTTGCTACAGATATGTGAGTGAAAAGCATGGGCACAAAATAGATAGAATGAAACTGTCCCATGTCATATTTAATTTAGGCTGGTTATTCTCTGATTCAAAGTAATCTTTTAAACACAGCATCTTCTCTGCCAATATTACCTGGTCATAATAACCCATTTTGTTTTTGGTGGAAAATATTTTATTTAGAAATACATCATTGACCCTTTATAAAAAAAATCATGATTTCAGGTTGTGGTCTGGGTGATAAAATATAAACTACTAACAGGATTAAGGGGAAATTATTAATGTTTATAAATCCAGAAGGGTCTAATTCTTAAAGAAAAAGGTGTGAGGATAATTTTTTATAATAACAGAACAGCAGAAGTTTTTGGTTATCATAAACTGTAAGAATGGTTTAGATGTATTATATTCTGTTCCAGTCATTCTACCTATACTAGATTTGAGGGTACAAACAGTAATCCTGAAAATAACAGGATATAGTATGGTAATCATCCTTAATTTCCTATTAAGTCAATCTAAAGCTCTGTAAAACCTACACTGTTTTACCATAACTGATTATAATCAAATCTGGTTTGTTAGATCACTGTTTTGTATTGATAGATTTTATTCAAAGCTGTTATGATTGTTAGTATCAAGTCTGAGAGTATAGGCAACTGCTCTTAAGATGACAAGATTCACTAGAATATCCACTCTGGTTTGATTATTACCTGCCTTTGAAGTTTGATATTGTCTACAATGTTTTATTTTTTACTAATATTGTTATGTACGCTATATTCAATTATACTGCTATATTCATTTATGTCTGATGATATAGGCAATTCTATTGAAGATAATAAGAAAAAGTACAGCAATCATTGTAGATCACCTTGTACTGTGGTTTTATATGACTTTTTGGTTTCATGTTTTTATAGGAATTTGTTTTGTTTTGTCTTACTAAGTTTTGTTTTTCCCTCTAATTCAGAAAGGATAGAAATACATGTAGAGACTCATGTATGTATAGCCATTTGCACTCTCACTGTGACGATCTACTTTGTATGCTTTAAGTTTGTAACTTGAACAACTATTTCTAAGAGGAAAATATGTAATTTATCAACTAGTGATTTCTTATTATCTTTTTTCTGAAATTCTGTATTATCTCTACCCTTTACATGCTTTTTTTTCTCTTTAAATAAAAACTTTAAAAAATACAAATTAAATAAACTGTAAGAATGGTGACCTTGGAAGGAAAAAAAAACATAACTCAGTGACATAATTGTTGCCCAAATGTGTGGTTACATAAGGACTAAAAAAATGACCTTAGAGTCCATAATGCAGCCACTCAATTTAATATAATTTTGTCACATAGCAGGTTATTCCCCTGGTTTAACTCTTTAGACAGTGTGCCCAATCACAAATAGAAGTTGTTCATCCTCCTTTGATACTCTGTATTACAAAAGGAGATTTTGTATTAAAACTTTTTATTTCCATCAGTATAAATATCTAGATAGATGAATGACAGATGGATAGGTAAGCTGATATAAAGTTTGTTATGGAAAATGGTATAATAAATACTATTTCCTGAAACTTAATATTTAGGTTAGTTCAATTTTTTAGAAAGCAAGTAAGATTTTTGCGATTACCTTTAAAGGCAATACTCCATAAAATGTAGTTTTCATTAGCCAACAGATATTTATTATCACAACCAAACATCCATTTAGACCCACATCACTTAATAATACTTTTGATTTTATTGACTTAATATGCTATTGCTTAAAAGTTACATGAAATATATGAATATAGTAGTGATAACTGAAAAAATAGCTACAGATAAATGAAAAAAATCATAAATATAACTTACAATTATGCCTTCATGAAACAACTATTATTATTTTTTAAATTTTATTTTACAGAGAATAAAACAAAAGAGGACAGATCAGCAGCTCAGAACAGAACAATACAAGCAACACAGCCATTCAAAATAAGACAATCGGATATCAACAGTAGTACCATAATATCTCTTTCTTTGAAATAGTTGAGCTTAGCTTCACAAACAATACTATCAAACATAATAAAATAAAAGCATTCAAGTGAATGAAACTATTACAAGGTATTCTGGACCAAATAACAGAAAATGAACAATGGCAACTATAATATCTCATTTTCCATAAGAAATTTGTTTATATTATTACACATATTAAAATCCAGTAAGACACAACATGATAGAACCAATGGTAATAGAAGAACAAAAGCAAGATGATATTAAATCAGCAATGGCTGCCATAATGTCTTGTTTTCTTCAAAGTAGCTGTTCATACCATTGCACATAACAATGTCAAACAAAACAGAATAAAAGCATTCCAACCAATGAATGAAAACATTACAGTTCTTCAAAGCAATATAATCGGGATCCATGATTAGAATCTTATGTACTCTTACCTTTTCTTACACTAGGGAGACTATGTGGTATTTATACCTGTGAGTTTGATTTATTTTGCTTATGAGTATGATCTCAAGTTGCATCCATTTATTTATAAATGTCTCAACATGATCATTTTTATAGCTGAGTAGTACTCCATTGTATAAAAGTACCACAATTTTTTTTTATCCATTCCTCAGTTGATGGGCACTTAGGTTGTTTCCAAGATCTGGCTATTACAAATTGTGCTGCTATAAACATGGGTGCACATATATCACTGTAGTAAGATGTTTTCAGATCTTCTGGGAATATGCCTAGGAGTGGAATAGCTGGGTCAAATGGGACCTCCAACCCCAGCTTTTTAAGGAATCTCCAAGCTGACCTTTACAGTGGTTGTGCCAGTCTACACTCCCACCAGCAGTGCAGAAGAGTTCCTTTTTCCCCAGAGCCTCTATAGGATTTGCTGTTGATAGTTTTCTTGATCCTGGCCATTCTTTCTGGATTGAGATGGAATCTCAGTGTGGTTTTAATTTGCATTTCTCTAATGACCAATGATGATGAACATTTTTTCATGTATTTATTTGCCATTTGTATTTCTTCACCTGAGAACTGTGTTCATGTTGGCTGCCCATTTTTGGATTGGGTGTTTGAATTTCAGGGGTCTGATTTTTTTAATTTTTTATAAATTCTAGACACATGTCCTTTGTCTGAGGGACAGTTTACTAAGATTTTTTCCAAGATTGTGGGTTTTCTTTTCACTCTGCTGGAGATTTCTTACCACATGCAGAAACTCTTTAATAAGATGTGATCCCAGTTATGGATTCTGGGAAGTATTTCCTGCCGGAGTCCAGCTGCGGCAGGGCTAGGGTTTCCCAAAGGTGGACAGGGAGTCGGCGAGTGAGAGACAGAATACACTGCACACCAGTCTGTGAGTGAATCTGAATCCGCTTTATTTTTTAGAAGCTGGAATATATATTTGCTAACCTTGGCAGCAACCCCCAGCCCCAAGTAGGGAGCGCCCCAGGCCCAGGGCCAGGCAGAGACAATCCCAAGCAATAGGTATCAATTAACATCTCAATCTTGTTACTTAGTTAGCTTGGGAAATGTAAGCCGATGCACTTGAATGCCTGCAGGAGGAAGAGATGTGTGAGGCTATTGTGCCGCTCCCTACATTGTTTCCCTTATCACTTATGGGAGTGTGGCAGTCCCTGTG
>PVLA01013876.1:0-34009 GCA_004027455.1 Hydrochoerus hydrochaeris | reverse complement strand
TTTAAAATTTTTTAAATTTTGAGATAGGGTCTTGCCAAGGCATTAAGTTGCCCAAGCTGGGCTTGGAATCACAATTGTCCCCGAGTGCTGGCATCACAGTTGTGCACCATCATGTGCCACTCCTTTACTTCCCTGACAGTTGTGCTGTTACAGGAAACCAGTGTATACATGATGCCTCCCAGGAAACCAACCAGAATGAAGACTAGTTTTACAAACCAATGTATATGTACAGAAAATAGTTTTTTAAAAAATAGAATAGGTGTAAAGTGTATCTCAGTACATGGAAAGCAGAATTAATGTTTTGGGCACATTTATTTTTAGGACAGCAACAACAAAAGACCCAAACAAAAAAAAAGCATCACTCTTGATTTGATCATTTATGTTCTAATACATATAAAAATATCTTTTTACATGTTATAAATTCTGCCTGTATTTTTAAAAATTGTAACATTGCTGTCAGAGGATGTTAAGACTATTTGGATATGTCGATTGCTCATAAACAGAAGTATATTTTGCAAGTCGACAGCTCTTTTGTAAGCTAATAGATGTGTGGTGTATTCAAAAGAGAGAGTTTGAGAGAGATTCTCTTACATCTTTGAAAGACTAAGAGTATTTCAAGTTGGGGAAATAACTTCCTTGTTAGGGAGTCAAAGACAGTTGCTGTGAAATTAGTTCTTAGGTGAATGTAATTAAATCCCATGTGTTAACTAAGATATTTCAATTGTTGTAGATCTGATTTTTATTTTTATTTTATTTTTTTATTTTGAAGGTAGTAGAAATACAACAGAACAAGACAGAACAAAGGCAATTGAGATAGTGCAGTGAATTTGGTACAGAATTTCACAGCAGGTTACCGGGATAACAGTAATAGGCACCATAATCTTGTTATATTCAAAATAATTGTCTAGTCAATTAGGTACAGCAAAATCTAAAGACAGAACATTATAAAACCAATCGAAAGAGAATATTGAGTAAAGCAGTTAATCATAATGAAACAAAACTGAAAACAACATTTGCTTTCAAACAAGATAGAAGAGACCCCCCCATATTTGCTATATTGCATACAGTCATCCTGCCAAGAGATGCTCAGACCTCTGTCCCCAGTTGCTGATGGGGGGTGGGGGAGGATTTGTAATGTTTGATTCACAGGAGACACTACTGGGTCTTCTACTGGCTCATGCTTGAGGAAGGCGCTTATCAAAAGGGCGGGCAAAGTTCTTCTTTGTGCCGCTGCCTGGGTTCCACCATGGCCACGGCCAGATCTCAGGGGCCACTCACTGGTTCTCCCAATCTGATTTTTATTTTAATTACTTGGTTAAGGGGACCCAAATAGAGAGGTTCTATTTGCCATTTGCTGATGAACTGGCTGGTTTGCACAGGTGATTTTTTTCTTTTTAATACACAGCCATGGCATCTTCATAGCATTACAGCATAAGTATATAGAAAAGGGGGGAAAAATCCACAGAAGTGAATCAGGGAAATAACACTGACTATAAACTTCAATAGTTTAAAAGTAAACATCTTTGAAAAGTATAAACATTGAGAAATTTCAAAATTTGAAATCATCTTTTGAAAAGAGATTCCTGGGAGGTTTACTCCATAGGCTTCCTCAGAATGTGATCTTGTAGGTCTTGTCTGCCACATCATCAGATTTAAAGCATAGACACATTTTCTTATTTGTAGTTTCTCTCCTAGTGCTTGCTTTGTCTTGCTTCTCTTCAATACCTGTTTTGTTTGTTTAGAATTGATGAACATTTTAAAACAAGTCCCAAAATCCCTGGAATTGACCTGAACTCAACTAGGGTATTATTTGAGAAGTTAATGAACTCTCAGCACTCCATGATTTTAGAACAGGTATGTTCTTTATTACATTTATAAAGTACATTTTTAGAGATGCATTTCTACATTGAATAATTCCATTTTCCTCCCTCAATTTTGTGCTAGTCTGTATGTTTATGATACATAGGAAAAATTCAGCTTTTAAGAGACAAAAGGTGAAAAGACAAGTCTTGTATGGTATTAAATTTAGTAACTCATTTTGGGAATTTGGCCTTCTTTGGATTTCTCTTTGGTTTTATCTTTGAAGAATGTAAGGTCTGTACAGGTTGGTGCCTTCAGGTTTTCCTCTTGTCATCTGTTCTGAGAGCCTTGACCAGCACCTGGGTCATAGTAGTTGATGAGTGCATAATGTAGGAATTATAGTGAGTCAATCAAAATGCTTGTGAATTTAGAGATAAATTAACCAGATCTCAGGCCTGTTTGAATTTTTCATTACTCTTTTCTTTCATACAGATCTTAAACAGCTTTGAGAGTTGCCTGATTCCACAGTTGTCGAGTTCACCTCCAGATGTTGAAGCAATGAGAATCTATTTAATATTACCTGAGTTTCCCCTGCTCCAGGATTCCAAGTATTACATAACACTGACTATCCCCTTGGCCATGGCCATTCTGCGACTGGATACAAACCCTAGTAAAGTATTAGGTGAATGTGCTAAAGTTACTCAAGTGATTTTTGTGCTTATGTATTTTGTTGATGTGACTTTTGGCTCTCAGTAGATTCAGATCCTGCTTCTATTTGTTTCTGATAAAAGTGTAAAATTTAAACTTTTCTTTACTGTTAATTTTTGGCTAATCCTATTTGTAATTTGAGCAAATTGGACAATTAGCTTATTTGAAATAATTCATGCCAGATTCACCTTGATTTTGAAATATCTCAAAATCAAATCGTTCAGTATGTTTTTTCTTCCCTTCCACATTTGCTCATAGTTAATAGTGCCTCAAAAGGTAGTGCCCATCTATCTCTCGTTCTTCAGTATCTATTTGGGGGGAGGGAGTGAATTAGATACATTTGATGAAACTAAGGTCTCCAGGAAAGGAGAGGCAGGAATGACCTAGTTGGGACTTAACAAATGTTTGTTTGGTGTTTTTTTTCTTTTAAGGACAGTTGAGTCCACACTGATTTTTGCAGGCTCTGGACACTTTGTAAGAGAAGAACCTTCTGTTCCTCAGTGAATCAGACAGTATCTCTCTTGGAGTAGCACCCAAGGTGTTTTTATTAATCAAGTGCAGGAAGTCTGTTACCTGGCTTTTTATTTTTACCCTCCTTGTAATTTTTTTTTAGGTGTTTGTTGCAACTTTGTCTAACTTCTGTGTTCAGATGGACCGAGGCCTACTTTTGGTTTTTCTGTTTTGCACAAAACATGAAAGCAGAAATAATAATAAAATCAGTAATATATTAGTAATTATTTTTTTAAAGATAGAAAGCCATATGAGGCACATTTTATAAGGTGTTTTAACAGTTGTGAGATAGGTAACAATCTGAAAAAATAGTACCAGATTTTAACTTTCGGGGTTTTAAAGTTTACTTTTCCAGGTCTGATGACACACAAAAAAGTTTATACTAAACTTATTCTTAACTTCCAAGTATTGAAATTCAAAGTATTTCTATGATAGATGTCCAGCAGACATATTTAATAATTTTCAGTATTTTGTCTTTTTTATTTTATCTTTCCCTGTTGCTTTTTTTGATGGAATTTCTTACAACGAAGAAATCAATGGTATAATCTTCTTATTTGGTTAAGAGAAAGCATTGTTTGAAGAATAATAAAAGTAGTAATTATTTAAGTAATTATGCCTCTTAAAGGAAAGAAGTGGTTTCCAGGGCCTGGGGATTTTGCTCAGTGGTGCGGCACCTGCCTGGCAAGTGTGAGGTCCTGAGTTTGATTCCTGATATGAAAAAAAAAAAAAAATGGAAAAGAAAAAGAAATGGTTTCCATGTTGGTGACATGTGTAGGGCCTGTTGTTATTCACATCCTTGGTGCAGAATATAAGTAGTGGCTGAGAACAGCGTTGAAATAACCAGGACGTGCGAGCACTGTTTGGAGCAATCCAGTAGATCATCCCTCATTCCCAAAATATATGTATTTTGTCTTCATGCAGCCTTGGAATTAACTTTTAGATTAATCTTCTGAATGAATTGGAAAAACTTCAGATGCTTTTACCAAGACACAACAAAACAACCCCCCCCCCCCCATGGATTCTTGTATAGCTGCTGCAGAAATTTATATAGCAATATTTTAATAGATTCTTTTTAAAGTCAGTTTGGGGACACTGTATTTTAGACTAATGTTTATCTTTCAGCTTTAGAAGTTTTTAGCTAGCAGGCAGAAGCATTCATATTTGTTGATGATTATGTGTTGAAATATATCTTTTCTTTCTTTCTTAAGATAACTGGTGGTCTCAGGTATGCCCCAAATATTTCATGAAGCTGGTAAACCTCTATAAAGGTGCAGTCCTTTATCTACTGAAGGGAAGAAAGACATTTTTAATTCCCGTACTGTTTAACAATTACATTACAGCAGCTCTCAAGCTTTTGGAGAAGTTATATAAGGTGAGCATAGGAGGCATTAGTGGGGAGAGGGGTGAATAGATGGTAGGGTGAAATACCTTGCTGAGATGTTCTCTGGGAAGCCATTTTTCCATTCTCTGTATTTAGTTATCCTCATTTTGCTTTTTATCAGGTAAATCTTAAAGTGAAGCATGTGGAATATGATACATTTTACATTCCTGAGATCTCTAGTCTTGTGGACATTCAGGAAGACTACCTCATGTGGTTCTTACATCAAGCAGGGATGGTAAGGATTCATGTAAGGCTTATCTTAAAGATTTAGTCTTTTTTTTTTTTTTTCAAAGTACGAATCAGACAAGAGAAGCACATTGAATAGAGTTTCTCTTTGACTTTGATGTTAGTGTCACACCTGTCTTCCACCCAGCTGACTTTTGCAATCTTGAAGCTCGGACGTACTTTAGGTAATCATAAATGTCATAAGGAGTTATAAGTGAGTAGTCCCCTAGCATGTTATACATTTTTTAAGTTGGCAGCAGAAGAAAGAATCAAAGTGTCTGGTCAGAATGTACCTGGTAAAATGGGTACTTAGGATGTGCAGGGCCCAGCATTCTGCAGTCAGTCCCCAGCACCACATAAAAAAACAAGCAAAAATGAGTATGTCTAAAGTAGTCTAAAAAAATCATAGAAACAAAGTAGAATAATGGTTGGGAGGGATAAAAGGTAATTGTTATTTAGTGGGCGTACAGTTTTAGTTTTCAAGATAAAAGTTACTGAAGAGCCTTTGTACAACAACTGGAAATATACTTCTATTAAAACTATACATTTGAAGGTGATAAAGGTAGTAAATTTGTGTTGTCTCATTTTTGTCAAATTAAAAAAGATAAAACATATGAAAACACGAATTTCCAGCTTTTCTTGAGACTTGGAAAATCTGCCAATACAAATTGTTTTCCCAGATGGCACCAACTGGCTGGAGTTGAGTCGAGGCCTTTCAGATGAGGCTTGTTGTGGCCACCATCCCCCCAACAGATCGGTGTAGTCCAGGCATGAAGGAGAAAGTCATTTGCTAACTATTGTCTTCTCACAGCAAGCCTGCTTTGGGCATTGTATGTCAGCTTCCTAGTCCTGTAGGCCACTTCTGATTTTAGGACTGTTGACAGGAAAATGCTATACACCCCCTTCCCAGAATCACCATGTGTTAGCCATACTGTTCAAGGCTGCAGACTCCTGTCTGCCACCCCTGGCTTGCTCAGAACTCCACAGTCTGCTCAGTTTGATTGCACACTGGCTTTTTTTATATATGCCTTCTCTTTGGAATCTCTGATTAGTGGCATGTGTGTAAATTTGAGTTATGTCAGAAAGCAGAGTAACTTGGTTATTGTAATTAATGAAGCCGTGTGCAGGAGTCACATCTGAGGTGAGACTTTGCCATGTTAGCAGATTCATCACCAGTAATAGGGTGATGTTTTTCTCTGCAGGTTTTTTGAAGGTCAGCATTGGTTTCTAAAAGCAAAGCATTTAAATAGACTTACTTAACTTATTTAAATAGACTAAGGCAAGATTATGCTTTTTCATCAAATAATAGATGATGGGTGCTACATGCAAAGTTGTGTCTTTTTCTATAGAAATGTTTTAAATTGGCACCGTTTTATTTTTAGTAAGGTTTTGGGGTTACTCTGAGGAAGCAAAGTAGTTTGTACTATGAATAAGATGTTTTTGCTAGGGTGGTTTGGGCAGTTTTAATGGGAAGGCTACCAGTGTAGTTGGCTATCACTGAATTTAGAAGTTGGGATTTGTGAACAGTTTTCTTCGAATGATAAAATGTTAAGTGTTGAAGCAAGCCTATGAATTATATAAGCCAACTTTTTATTTCTAGGGTAGAAAATGGAGGCCCAGAGAAGTTAAACAAGTTTTTTATGAAGTTAGGTGTAAAAGCCAGTTCTATTCATTCTGTAACTCGATCCTGAAAACAGTAGTTTGCTAACATTTCTTTTTGATTCTGACAAAGAAATTGCTCATGTTAAAATCTAGGTTTAATCTAGATGACTCTGGTCTCCAAGTGGAGGTACCTGATGAGCAAATTTATCTTCTTTTTTGGGTTCTTTTCTCTTAACATTGGGTAAGCTATGTAGAAAATTAATATATATTCTATTGTGATTTCTGCGGAATTTTTTTCTATTGTCTTGGGCATGGTGCAATTAGAAATCAAAGTTCAAATTTCTTGATGTCTTGGATTTTTGCTTAAAATGCTACTATCTTTCCATATAGACTTTTTAATTTTAACTACTATAAAATAAAAATGTTAGTAGTTTTTTTGTGTGTTGATTTTTTTTAAAGCTGGCTGCAGCTGAGGCATTACAGGATCTAGTGTAGTGCGTGTGCTTTGGTTAAGAAGAGTGGGATGTGAGCCTTAACTCTTGTCTGCTGGCCGTAGCCTCCGATAAGTTCCCTAGTTTCTGTAGGCCTTCCAGCTATGGATTTGAGCTACAACACTATTGGGAGGATTAAATGGGAGAATGCGTGGGAGGATCATTAGCAGAGTGTGCAGCCTCAGGTATAATGAGCCCTCAGTAACCATTTTCCATTGAGCAATTCTGCAGCATCTAATGAATGTCACATTCCTGAGTCACTGGACCTGGAGACAGCACCTAGAAATGGTTCTGCCTTTTCTGAGTGTTTGGTTCAGTGCAGAGGCTGCAGTGACAAAGACATCACAAAGGGATATGCCTGAGTTTTGCTCATTTTAAGAATAGCTTTTAGTAGTTTGTTTCATTTAATAATCTGCCATCACCTGTGCAGGCTCTCGTAGAGGGCAGTACAAGGGAGGCGTTCAGTCATGCACAGAAGTCCTGCAG
Source organism: Hydrochoerus hydrochaeris (assembly GCA_004027455.1). Taxonomy (NCBI): domain Eukaryota; kingdom Metazoa; phylum Chordata; class Mammalia; order Rodentia; family Hydrochaeridae; genus Hydrochoerus; species Hydrochoerus hydrochaeris. The sequence goes on along the minus strand of PVLA01013876.1, from coordinate 26,806 downwards.
AACAAGCCGCTTGGGGAGCGAGTGTGTGTTGAAGGAGACTCAGCTCAGGGGCAGTGTTCCTGCTCAGAGGCCCGTGTAGTGCATGTGTGAGACAGTGCAGACCTAGAGCAGAGGTGGCTGCGTTTCCTCCTCAGCATTGCAGGCGTTCCTTCAAATGTCTCCTTCCTGCTACAGCCCATTTTCGTAAATGTTAAATTGGTATTTTTTAAAAAGATATTTCTAGTTCTTTGTTTTTTTTTAATACAATTCTTCGCTTCCATTTTACATACTTTAAAAGGTGAATTTCAGTCACAGTGCAGCCCTGTTTGAGTCAAGCACCTTTGAAGTATGGCTCACCAATACTTCTTTAGCTTTTAAGTGTGTGAGACCCATGGGGGGATGTGTGTCGGTATCCCATGACAGAGCCTCTCAAAAGGTGCACCCTTCCCTGATCAATCTGTAAGCATCTTTCTAGACTAGAAAGAACAATAGTGGCAGAAAAATTACTGAAACTTATTTCAAATGATACAGGAATGCCAGTATTAGAAGCAGTATCTAAAATATTCAACATACAAAATATAACCTAGCACCATTATATTTCAAATATAAAACTCAGACTTACAAAATTTATAAGGCAGGCATGATGCCATATACTTATAACCTCAGCTACTTGGAAGGCTGAGGCAGGGGAATCTGATGTTTGAGGCCAGCTTGTAAAATTTAGCAAGACCCTGTCTCAGAAAGGAAGAAGGGCTGCTGATATAACTCAATGGTAGAGCATCCCTGGGTTTAATCTCTAGCACTGAGGAAAATGCAAAACAAAACAATACAAAACAAAATTTATAGATGTGTCTAATTCTGCATCTTCTTTTGACTGAGTCCTCAGCCTTCCTTGACCTTCCTGAGGGCTGGCATCTTGGCACCTTCATTATCTTCCTCTGCCTCAGTGGCTGCCCCTATGGTCTCCAGGCCACCAGCTATGGGAAACACGTCTCTGGCCTTGGCTCTGGCTCCTCACCAAGGACACTGAGATTTTGTTCCATCCAGATCACCCAACCAGAGGATGATGGCCCTGGGCTGTTTCCTTCTGGGGTGTGGGGAAGTCAGCTGAAGGGACTGGAAGCTGCAGAAGGTGTATGTAGGGGTTAGGGAGCGAGAGAAGCAACGCAGCATAGAACCTAGAGTTACAGAGGAAGCGCGTACTGTTGGCTGAAGAGTTGTACGACACCATCTAGAATGTGACTGCTTTAAAGTGCTGGGCACTAGGACACTGCTGTGCCACCACTGTTTTTGTAGTCACCATTCTTGATACTCAGCAAGGGCTCACTGCCTGATGCACATAGAAGCAGAAAAGGATGAGTTTTGTTATCAGAGGCACAGGATCTGTGAGCTGGGATCTTCCCAGTTCCCTTGGTAGTGGGGGAATCTGTAGGAAGGAAGAGGGGGGAAAAGCAGCTTATTCGTTGGGTGGGAAGAAGGGAAAGTTTTAGGGCTCTTTGTGCAGATGATCATGCCTCTTTCACAGGTCAAAATTTCTTTTCTGGGGAAGTTGTTTTTGGCATGGAAGATGTTGAGCTTGTGTCAAATGCCCTTGACTGGATGAGCCAGCTGCTTCTGTGCCTGTCTATTCTGGAACAGCTGGTTTCAAGCCATCCTTGAGTGGGTTCTAGAAAAACAATAGAAATACTTTGTTATTTAAGGAATATATATATGTGGGTCTGTCCAGGTGTTAGTGAATTTTACTATCACTTTTCACACATCACTTTTTATATTCCAAGTGTTCAGCCTGCTTCCTTCCTTGCTTTATTATTTTTATTTTAAAGAGAATAAATAAAACCAAACAAAATAAGACAGTAAAGCCAATCAAAACGAACAAGTGTAAGTGACACAGGATTTTAAAACAATACAAAATCAACAATGGTTACCATAATGTCTCTTCTTATCTTCAGAATAGCTGCAGATACCTTCAGATATCAAAAAATCAAAAAAGAACAGAATAGAACCAATAAAAACAAAACAATGAATGCAGTAAGGGACTTCAAAACAAGACAATAATAGTAAATCCAAAATGGCTACTGTAATACATCTTGTTATCTTTGAAATAGCTGCCCATGCCATCAGATATAACAAAATCAGACAAAAAATAGAATAAAACAAACCCAACAAAACAATGAAAATGATACAGAACTTCAAAACAAGATAATAGGGAATTAACAATGGCTCCCACCCTCAGAAGGAGATGTCACACTGCATACCTCTATCCTCTGACTAGATAATCAGACCACTTGCCCTAGACCTGCAATGTCAGTGAAACACCAAACACCATAAGCACCAAATTGCATTTTGCCTCAACAGCTATCATCGCAATTTGTGTTTCTCTGGATCAGCTGTTGGCTCTTCTTGTTTCCCAGCCTGTTCACCAGAAGGGGCTGGGGTCTGACTGTCTCCCTAGCAGCCCATGCACAGCACTGATTCACAGGGAGGTCTTGCTTCTTGGTGACTTCTTGTCCTCTTCCCCAGTCTGTGAATGGCACTGACTCATGGGAAAAGGCTGGTATCTGGCTGTCCCCCTCGTGGCCTGTGCATGGCACTGATTCACAGGGAGGACTTGCTTCTTGGTGACTTCTTGTTCTCTTCCCCCGCTGTCTGTAAACATATTTTTTAAGTGCTTTATTTTCCCTTGTGAGTAAACAATGCTTAACTCTATGAGGAAATTAAAACATTCTAAATGTCAGTATTAGTGTTAGCAGCTAGAATAGGTAGTTGACTTATGTAAATGAGGTTAAATCAAAGTGATAGTTTATTATAGAAAAATACAGCAGATTACCTTGTAGCAGAGTGGGTTAGTTAAGCAGAGTGGAGTTGGGCATGGTGGTGATGTCTTATGCCAGTACTATAGGAGGCTGAGACAGGGAAATTGCTAGTGCTAGCCCAACCCATGCAAATTAGTGACTTAGGGAGACCCTGTCTCAAAATATTAACAGGGCTGGGGATGTGGCTCAGTCACCAGTACTACACACATGTATGCATGCACACAGGCACACCCTAACCAAACTAGGCCGGCTCTCTGGGCAGAGCAGCTTGGGATGGCAGAGCGGGCTGCTCCATAGATAGAGTGTGCAGCACCAAGAAAAAAGACAGTGAAGCTGGCTGCTCCATGGACAGAGCAGCCTCAGCAAAGGCATCGTTTTATTTTCATGGAGTGTCAGTGGAATCTTGTTACTCTTCTTCATAGGAAGGGTGAGGTCTCCTGCACTGGGTGGAGTTCCCTGTGCGGATGTGTTTGGAAGTCTAGGGTCAGTTCTTGGTCAGATCAGTCTCCATCATGGTTTGTGCTGGGCTCACCCTTTTTACCTACGCATCCTACTTTTTTTTCCTCGAGGACTACAGCAGCTTTCTAGTTTTCTTAACAGCCTGATTTGCCTTCCCACTCTGCCTGCCCTTTTATGCTCAGGCTTCTACTTTAAAGTCCTGCCACCTTCCTGCCCCCAGTTTTCTGCTCACTTTTCTGAGAATGGTCTTATCTTTGTAGGTACCTAGACTAGAAGAAAACTTAACTTTGAAGGAATTTAGATTCTTAAATTCAGTAATTAGGTATGGAGGTATGAGACTAGCAGAAAACTGAACTTTACATAGTGCTGTGATATAGTGTGGTAATTGTTGTCTTGAAGCAATTTCATTCTTAAACTCAGACTAATTAGGTTTGTAGGCATGGGAATGAGTCAGATTGGCCTGGATTATATAGACATGATTTCTGGTCTCACTAGACTGGACTTGTCTCTTTAAATATTGTTTCTCTGTCTCAAGAAACATTGCAGAATCCCTAAAGGAATCTAGTTCTAAAGGATGTACAGAGTGGATTTTAATTAAAATTGCCTTTACGTGATTTTTGTAAATATGCATAGATATAAAAGGAAGCCTATACTTTATATTCATAGTATTTTAATTATAAAACCAAATCACATTTACAAATAAAACATGAGCAAAATCAATAAAATGTGTCTTAGCTTCACAGACTTAATGTGATGAGTAAACCTGCAATCTGAAACTAAATCCCATTTGCATTATGTGTGGGTACCTCCAGCTGTCAACCCAGAGCTCTTTCATTCCAAGTTCACTGCCTCTCTCCCTGGATGACTCAGCTCTCTTATCTTCCTTTCATCTGCTCTTAAGCTTCATTCACGCAACAAGCCAGAACTACGTTGGCCTTTTCCATGGTAAAATTGTGCATATACCTGGCAAGACTGCTTTCCTCTTTTCTCATCACCCATGGACGATTCAATGTTTATATGGTTCCAGTGCAGTCTTTACAGTAAATGTGAATCTTCTGTTAATATGCTATTCTGAGGAGCTCACTCAGATTGTGTTTTTATTCTGTTCAGAAGATCATTTTAAAAGCTATATAGTATTCACAAATTTCTGAGAATAAATTCATGGTTTTTTGTTTGAGAAATATTCCTGTAGATCTCTATGATCTATTTGGTTGATTTTTTTTTTTTTGGTCTCTATTAAATTAATGATGTTTGTTACATAACTTAAACACATTTTCAGAAGAGATTTCCTTTTTTTTCTTAATACTATACATGAAAGATATATTTTGTCATGGTTGTTTCCCAGTTCTCTTCTCAGAAATTTATTTGTAGATTCAAGCATCAATGAGGTGTTTTCATTGGCAACTACTGGCCTAAGTGCTGAGTCAGGGGCAGCATACCAGATAGCCGTCTGTGTACTTGGTTCCTCCTAAGTGTGTATGAAGTAGCGTGCAGCATGTTAATGCGGAAAATTAATTTTAATTACAAGTAGAGTATCCTAAAACTGAAACCCAGGTGCTCCGAAATCGGAAACTTTCAGTGTTGAGATGATGTCACAGGTGGAAAATTTTACACACTGAAATTTTGTAGCAAACCCCCCTCAGGCTCTGTGGAGAAAGTGTATATGAAACAAGTGAATTTCCTGATTATATTTGGGTCCTATCTTCAGGATTTTTCATTATATACATGTGCAGATTTTTCGGAATCTGAAAAAAATCCACAACATTTTTGGTTCCAGGTATTTTAGATAAGGGGTACTCACCGTTTTACCCCAATAACACTAACCTATGAAGTCAGGTTGTTTAGCTTGTTTCAAATTAGGTTTCTTGTAAAGAGAATTCTATTAATGCTGTGAATTATGAGATTTGTGAAATAGCCTTTAAAGTTTCTTTAAAATTTTAAAAATTGTTCCCCCCAACCTACTCTATGTCTATCAAACTGTTCTTTTCCAAAATTAGAACCTAGTCAGCTATTTAAGTGGTGTTAGCTTCATGGCTGAATAGTCAGATGCTCTAAGTTGTATTGTTTTATATTTTACATTTTGGGGGTTAAAAATTCAGGTTTTTCAGTTGAACTAAGACTTTTTCTTTATACAGAAAGCTAGACCATCTATAATACAGGTAAATGATAATTTTTAAATTTACTTACCTATTTTTCCAACAGTACTCTTTGTAGAATACAGTAATACTGCCAATAATTTATTTTATGCTAGGATGCTGTAACACTTTGTTCCTACCCTTTCATCTTTGATGCCCAAGCCAAGACCAAAATGTTACAGACCGATGCTGAACTACAGATGCAGGTATCTCATTTTTAAAAATATTCTCTTTTTACTGTGTTTTCACATTCTTAGACACTCAGTTATAACTTTGCCTGGCAGGAGAAAGTGTATCTGAGTGAATTTCATTGTAACTCTTAGAACTGTTCTAAGTTTTTTAAGTAGTATAATGCACATATGTAAATGAACATTTGGTAGCAAATATTTTCGGTAATGGCCTTATAATAAATATTTCAAGCTTTGTGAACACTATGGCCTGTCCATAAGACAAGAAATGATAGTACATAAATGAGTAAGTAGTAGTATTTGAATAAATTTTATGTACATCAAAATTTGAATTTTATGCAGTTTTCAGTTGGGAAATAGTCTTCATTTTCTTCTACCACTTAAAATATAAAACCTATAGTTAGCTCAGAAACTGTTTAAAAGCTGGATATGGTGGTTTATGCCTGTAATCCTAGAAACTTGGGAGGCTGAGGTGGGAGAATCACACTTTGGAGGCCAACCTGGGCAATTTAGGTGGCCTACATCACTTTCCTGAATATGGGTGTAAATGATATAATTCATAAACTGTTTTAGTTAATCTGAGATTAGATGAAAAGATGTGTGTAAACATAAAATTAAAATTAAAATTAAAAAAGTAGGCCAAGAATGCAGGTCAGTGGTGGAACACTTGCCTGCTATGGGCTCATTCCCCAGTACACCTGTACTCATCCTGCAAAACAGGTAGCAGGATAGATTTGATACATGGGGCCAAAGTTTGCCGAACCTGGATGTAAAGAGAGATAATTAAATGGATCTTTATTATCTTCATTGAATGGAAATTTAAGATACAATGATTTAAAAGTTTATTTAATACATATTTTTATTGTAAGATTGGTTACAGCAAGCCTACAGAGGTGCTTGTGAATTAGCAATCTAAATCTATCAATTTCTACTATAGGTAGATACATATACTTTCCTTCAGTAGTCTCTTTCTATATCTGCCTTTCTGTGTCTCTAGTTCTGGCTCTGTATTTTTGTTTTCACAAATGTACCCATGGTATTGACAATTCAAAGGTCTTCCAGAGAAATAGATACTTTTCACAAAGTAAAAACCTTTTTAGCAAGTGTTTGTTAGGTTTCTTTGTCTGTCATTTTGAAAATCATGGTTTTTATTTCAAGTACATTTTTACTTTGGACTTAATCAGCTAGTCAGAATCACTTTCCTGGATCTGGCTATAGAATCATACACTGTTCTCAGTCTTTTGGAGACCAGATTAAAAGATCTGTGTGCTGTGTAAGGACATGTGACTTGAAAATCAGTTAAGGGAAAAAGGACAGATTGGAAGTGAGTACCGTCAGCCCCGTGTGGTTTAAGGCACAGCTGGTTGCTCCTCTGTCCTCCAGGGTACTTTGAGTAATTGTGCTGTGGCTGTGCCATTCCAGGTAGCAGTCAATGGAGCCAACCTGCAGAATGTCTTCATGCTTCTCACCTTGGAGCCTCTGCTGGCCAGGAGCCCCTTCCTCGTTCTTCACGTTCGCAGGAATAACCTCGTTGGAGATGCCCTAAGAGAGCTGAGCATTCATTCTGACATTGATTTGAAAAAGCCTCTCAAAGTGAGCTTCTTCAGTGTGTACCTCTAAATGCCTTTGGAGGTTTTCATTGAACAGTGCAAACAGCAAAGATCTTATTAAAATTTGAAATATAGCCATTCATAATTTCTTTCATATATTTTATAAGAATTATTTTGTTTTTTAAAATCACTGGAGCATCTCAGGGCAGCATCTGATAAAAGATAAAAGTGCTAGTGGATTATTTGAGGGATCATAGGTCCTTCTGTGACTTCCTCTGATGTCATTGGTGTACCTTCTTTAGCCCCACTAAAGTAAGCAAAGAACAACCAGAAGCAAAGCTTTACCTGGATGTAGCTCTTGAGCTATTGTATAGGAAATTTGGGATGCCAGAAATTCAAGAGAAAGTGAGTAAAATAGGAGAATGAAAAAGATAAGAAATTGCCAATGAGGCTGTCGGTCTGAAATTATTAAAATACTGTCTCTTCCCATAGACTGCATATTACTGCTTCCTATATCTCAGGGCTTTGTGGCATGCTTGGTACAGTAGGGGTTCTAGAAATATTTAGTAAGGTATTTGAAGTTGTTTAAAGTTGTACATTTTCTATATCTTTATTTCCATTTCTGTTGTAAACACTGGTTTCAGAAATAGGCAAGAAATTGAATGATTATTTCCATAATATTGTTAGCCCTTTCTAAAATTTCTAATAAGTAGCATGAGCCTCACCAGTCTGTCTGGTTATTCTTTCAAAAACTTCTGAGTTATTATTCCTTTTCTTTCTCTGCTGTTTTCAGTCAGTAATTGAGATGGGGCTGTGCATACGTTGTAGCATGTCTGAATTATATCTTCTGCTGGTGTCTGTGTAATTAAAGTCTTAATATCTGTTTTGCTTTAGACAACCTGGAACATGGACTTAAAAGTTTTCTAGAGTGTCTTTACCGTGGCCTTGGTTAGGCATTACCTGTAAAATGGGGATGATAATGGTAACCCCTGTGCTTAGGCTGCTCTGGAGGATTAGGTTAATAGGCTTTTAAGTGTGAACATACCGTAAACTCACTATCATTGGTTGGTTTGCTTTAGATGTTACTCTTAATGACCACTGTGGGTCCAGCCTGCCTTGTTTACAGCCACTGGCAGAGTCTGTGTCTCTGTCTGCTTAAAGTGCCTTCCATGCTTCTGTGACTCAAGAACTCTGTCATTTCTTCCAGAAAGTTCCCATCCTCAAGTAAATCATCCTTTTACTCTGTGTCAAAGCATTTACCTCTTATTACATGTTATTCTTTGAAAGTAAAATGTATTCTTTTAATTCTTGTATATTTACCTTATGTCTCTTAAATGGGTGGTAAATTCTCTGTAGATATATGGTAACTTCTGATCTCCTTTCTATCCCTTGGAATATCTAGTAAAAGTACATCTATAAGTATCTTGTTAAACAGTTATGCAGTCAGCAAAATCAATAAATAAATCTTGCAGTTTTCATTGCATCATTGTGTACGCTCTGTTAGATCTTTTCTCCTTTGTTCTGGCTTTAGAAAAGAGTCTTCTAAAAGAGATAAAATTTAGCCATGTTCTGTGGCATACATGTATAATTTCAGTTTCTTGGCAGGCTGAGGAAGGAATGTAACCTGAGTAACTAAATGAGACCCTTTTCAAAATATCAAAATAAAAAGGGCTGAGGGTATAGTTCAGTGGTAGAATACTGGCTTGGCTAGTATAAGATCCTGAGTTCAGTCCCTAGTGTAAGACCCCCCTCCCAATCTTAGAGTTCCCTGAAATATTAATTCTGTTTTCATACTGTGATTTAAAGGTAATCTTCGATGGGGAAGAAGCGGTCGATGCTGGTGGTGTCACAAAGGAATTCTTTCTTTTGCTGTTAAAAGAACTTTTGAATCCCATCTATGGAATGTTTACCTACTATCAGGATTCAAATCTCTTATGGTTTTCAGATACAGTAAGTTAGTAATTTTACAATTTAACAAATGGTTTGAATTAAACTTCCCTTTGTTGTCAGATCAGTCTCCTGATTTCTAGCTTTGCAAAGGAGAGCATATAAGCGGTCATTTAAAATGTCTGAGTAATAAAGTGAAGACTGGTCTTCATTTTGTACCTGTTGTGTAGTGAATTTTGTCAGGCTTGTGCTATTTCAGGTCTTAATATCTACAAAAGATAAAGGGAACACCATGTGATAAAGAAATTGATTTTATAACATGTGGAAAGTCAGTAGTCAAACACATCTTGGCATATAGACTTAATTTTTAAAAATTCGAAGACTGTTTTTCTTTAAAGGCATTCTATATTCATTCAACTTATTAAGCTTTTTTTCTTCCCCTACAAGTGTTTTCTCTTGATTAAAAAAAAAGGCAAGGCATGGTGGCACACATCTGTAATCCCATTGCTCTGGAGGCTGAGGCAGGATGATTTCTGTGAGTTTGAGGCAAACCTGGGCTATACAAAGTGAGTAGAAGAGTAGAAGGCCAGCCTGATGCATAGTGAAACCATGTCTAAAAAAAAAAAAAAAAAAAAAAAAGGTAGCCAACAGCCTCCTGTGGCTATTTACATTTAAATTAAATGATACAGATCCAGTTATTCAGTTGTTTTAGCCACATTTCAGGTGCTCAGTAGACACGTATATCTAGTGGCTACCACATGGGGCAGCACAGAATGGATTGTGTCCATCATTGCAGAAAGTTCTGTGGTCAACCCTGCTTTCGGCTGTTCCCATTGTCACTAGAAGGGCCATGAAGGATTGCACGGGTCTACCTGTATCTTTTGGGGAATAAGAGTATTTTTGTCAGGGATGTTTCTCTGCCTCAGGAGGTCACCAAATATGAATGTGATCTTTAATGTGTTACATTGAAAATATTTTGAGATAAATGGTACTTTGCTTTGAGGGCTGCAAACACTGCATTTCTTTAACACATTTGTATGAATCCTAAAAAGTGTTTTGTAGAGCATAACTGGTTTCACTTGATCGGCATCACTTGTGGACTGGCAATCTACAATTCCACTGTGGTTGATCTCCACTTCCCGTTGGCTCTCTACAAGAAGTTACTGAATGTAAAACCTGGCTTGGAAGATTTAAAGGAACTGTCCCCCACGGAAGGAAGGTACAAAGCTTAAAAGATACACAGATGGGTGTGGATGACTGTTCTGATGGCCTCTGGCTTTGGGATTAAAGGCTGAAAATATCATATGCACAAATTTGGTTTTATCGAATCCTTGGAGACTTCATTATGCATGCTTCTTCTTGAAACATAGCCACACAACTGATTGCTTGAAGCATTACTTGTGTCCCTGTAAAGATACAGGGCAAAAAAAAGGGAAAGAGAGGTCGTATCTGCCCAGGAATACAAAGCGTTCTCTGCTTTCCTTATCCTCAACAGAACAGAAAAGCTTTGAGACTTGTCATAGTCCAGAGATTACAAGGGGAGAGAATATTGAAAAGAAACTTTAAAGTTTATTGATTGATAGATAGTCCCCATACCTTACAATTTACCTATTTAAAGCACACAATTTCATGACTTTAGTGTCTTTCCATAGTTGTATGAGGTGGTGGTGATAACCATCATCTCTTCTAGAGTATTGTCGTCACTCTTTAAAATGCCATACTCTGATACCCCTTTATTATTATCCCCAGTCTCCTACCTTCTCCAGCCCTAGACAATCACTAACCTACTTTCTACCTCTATGAACTTGTCTATGCTGGGGATCCCGTGTGAATGGAATCATGTAATATGTTGTTTGTGTGTCTGGTGGCTTTTGCTTAGCATTTTTTAAAAAATTCATCAATGTTGTAGCATTTATCAGTATTTAGTTTTTTAAATTGCCAAATGATACTCCCTTGTACATACACAGTATTTTGTTTGTCCATAAATATTTGATTTTTTTCCACTTTTGATCTATTATGAATAATGCTATGAACACTTTTGTACAAGTGATTTGCAGACATAAGTTTTCAGTACTCTTGGTCCATATCTAGGAGTGAAATTGCTGATTTATATGATAATTGTATATATATTCTTTTGAGGAACTGCCAGACTGTTTTTTGAAGTAGTAAAGTCATGTTTCTATGTAATTCTCTTTCTGGCTCTTAAAATTCCCTTTATGCTTGAGTTTCTCAGATTGGTGAAGTACATAAGAAGGCAGCTTCAGCAGAAGTAATGTCCTCTTTTTAGAGAAGAAGAGGCACTAATTGTAAGGTAGAGTAAGAGGAAGAATAGTCCATACAGTACCTTCTAGTAATGAGACCCTCACACCTCTGGTATAGGATAACGGTACCGAGAAACTACATGGCACTGAAAGGGTGGAAGCACCAAGAAAGGAAGAGAAAATTTATAAGGACTGTTAAAAGATGGCAAAGGAGAACCAGGCAGTATTAATTTTTTAGTTACTAAAAGTGAAGTCTAGACAGTGACAAAAGTATGTGCTATAGACTTTGCAGTTAGGTTGAGAATTAGGTTTTTTAAGTAATGGTGTTGGCTGGCTAGCTGACAGCAGGTTCAGGTTCCATGCTTGGCATTTTCATCTTGGCAACTCTTGATGGAATTGCAGGACTGGAACTCACTAAAGAGGAATGTGTGAATGAGGTCTAGTTATAAACATGGATTGAATCTTAAGAGCTGGGCTATGATATTGTTGACATAAACACATTTTTCTTTTAAGAGTATGGTTTACCATTCTTTAGTATAACAAACAGTTATTGTAATCCTATGTGCTAGAACTTTGTGTTACAGCATCCAAATTTCAAAGGCTTGCATTAGTTACTCTGAGACCGTTTTCCCAGAAACAGCTGTACTGATGCATTTGTACTGCATTCGTTTAGCCTGTTAGTCACGAGTTTGCAGAGCCACCATGGAATGCAGGCTACATGACTAAAAAGGTACCTTGGTCCATTTTCTGCTGTTGTAACAGAACATGAGACACCGGTTAGTAAATAATAGAAGTTTATTTGGCCCATGATTCTGGAGGCTGGGAAGTCCAAGAAAGGCAGCTGTGGAGAGGACCTTCATCCTGCATCACCGTGCAACAGAGGGACAAGTGAGCATTAGCAAAACAGACAGGCAGGAAACCAGGCAGAATCTCATCCTTTTACCAAAGGGGCCCACTCCCTGATAAGTCATTCCTTCCTAAGAAGAGGACGTAAGAAACATATGGGAATCTGTCATGAAGTCAGAGCCCTTATCACATAATCACCTATTGTAATCCCAAATATTGTGTACAGTCATCCAAGTATATTTACAATCCACTGAGACACAATTGGAATCCCACAAGTTAATTCCAATCCACCACTTCCAATGCAACCCATGGTGAGAGTAAAGACACCAAGACATGTTCCAAGTTAAGGGCAGCCAAGGGGTCTTAAGTCCAGTCCCTGTGAGGATGCACAAAGGCCCTGATCCTAGGCCTCTCCCAGAATTTATTATCCTGTGAAGAAGGGGGGATGAGTGACAGTGAGGATGGTGGGAATTACGTGAGTAACTTGAGCTGGCTAGCCAGGTAGGGAGAAAAGCATCTCTGCAAAATGCAGAGATAGATATATGCACAAGGATCAATTTGTATATTTCAGCACATTCAATACAAATGTAGCAGCTGAATTGTTTTAGAAGGCTGTTGCTTCGGTTTCTGGTATATAAACTTTTGTGCCCTGGGGAGTCATAGCCTCTTTACCTTGAGGCTCATACCCAGTTGACATTACCAGAGCTTTGGGCTCTAACATCCTGCTGTGCTCATATCTTTTCCAGAGAACACTATGGGAGGAAACAGGAAACTGTCTGATGGCTTTAGAGATCACATACCAGCACCTCGGCTGGTCTTATTTGCAATGCTTACAGCCCATTGAACAGAGAAGGAAATGCCATAACCAGCTCTCTACATATCAGTATAAGGAAATAAGTCTCCATATAATTAAAGTTGCAGCATTTGTTTTGCATTCAAGGGGAGTCACTGCAGTTGTCTCCCACAGATAGTGAGGTATCTTTATCATATAGTCTCTTCTGCATTATTAAGCAGACCACTAAATGGTACTTAAGTTTTTGCACAATTACCTATACTGGAGATTAAAATTGTGTTAGAACTTTGATAGTCTTTTTCACTTTATGTAAGTTTTGCACATTTAAGTATATGAAAGTGCATTACGAAGTTTACTTTGTGTGTGAGCATTGTTCGTGTTTGTAAAAACATTGAAACTTTCTCAGTAAGTGAAGAGCTGCCCTTTTTGTTCACTTGGATTTGTGAAACACAAAATTTCTTTGAATAACTATGTATGTGATGGTGACCTATTGTAGATTTTTTTCCTTTTGTTTTTTTGTGATCCTGGAGATTGAATCCAGCGTCCTGGGCATGATAACAAGCATGCTACCCGAGTCACATCCCCATCCTTTTCTAAAGTTTTGTTTTGAGACAGGGTCTCATTAAGTTGCTGTAGCTGGGCTCAGATTTGTGATCTTCCTCTTTCAAGCCTTCCACATAGCTGGGATTCTAGGTGTATTCCACCATCATACATTTTGATCCAGCTGCTTGGAAGGCTTAGGTTGCCCATCACCATAGTTCAGATGGCCATGGTTATAAAGCTGGGTGCTCACAGTTACCAACCAGATTAGTATTTGTATATTTCACTTTTTGACCTGTTTTTTCTTAATGAATATGATTTTCCTTTGTTTCTTATACTTTTATAACTTTTGCATCCTTGAGTGTTCATAATTACAAAAATATGTGTATTATTTGCCTGTTTCATTGTATAAAGTGGTCTGTGAAGTACTTTAATGTTTTTATGTTGTTAAAGTCCCTTTTTAACAGTGTAAATAAATATTGTTTGAAGACTTTTTTTTTTCCTTTGCAGTGTTAGGGATTGAAGCCAGAGCCCTCTGTATGCTAGGCAAGTGCTTCTCTGCTGAACTACATTCATGCCCTAAAGTATTTTTAAAATTACTTTTCTGAAAATTACAACTTTTGGAATTTTAGACATTAAAGATTTTGATCTTTCAGGGTTTCAGCATTCATGAAGATGATGTTTAGGATTCTATCTTTTGGGATAGAAATTGCGTGTTTAGTCCAAACACGCAAATAAAATTCCTAATGGATGAACTAACTTTTGTGAGTTTTTTTAATGATGGAAAGATTATTTTAGTAATATGAGTGAAGCCTGTCTGCAGTACCATATTCTCTTGTATATATGTACATATTACAGTACAGTACCAGGCTTAAGAGAACAAAATTGTGTCAGATATTAAATTCTTCTAAATTTCCCTATATATCCATTATGATTTGTTGGTAGGAAAAAGAAACAGCACATTCTACTGCCACAATTCTCTTTAAGGAATAGGTACATGGTTTCCTGTCAGTCTCAATTTATGTTTGTTCTAGAATCTTATGTTTTAATTTTTCCTTGCAAATGATCTGGACAATAACTGCGATGGAAGCACTACTGCCATGTTTGATTTGTTCCTTTTCCTCTTATGTCATTTTATGATTAGGAGTCTTCAAGAACTTTTAGATTATCCTGGAGAAGATGTTGAAGAGACTTTCTGCCTCAACTTCACGGTAAGAATCTCCATACCAATTATTGTGACTCTGTCATCATTCTTGCAAGTTGTAATTAACATTAGTTCTTCATTAATCAAGCAGCAAAGGGATTTCTGTGAATTATTTTACTTGTAGTATGTTTAGTGTTATAGGAGCTGAATAAATGTGTTAAATGAATGAATGATTGTACAATTAGGAAAATTACCTAAGCATTAAACTTCTTTACTCCTAATTTCTGTATTTCCTTTTTAGAATTTATGTCCTTTTCTTCATGACTGCATTCATTGGCAACTCCCTAACTTAAAACATGGTGCTGAGGTTTTCTGACTCTGATTCTTGCTCTCCAAATTCTAAGTACATTTATCCTAAAACCTCTAAAAAGTCAATATAAACAAAGTTGAAACTTATTTTGTTCTTCCTTAAATATAGATCTGCCGGGAAGGCTATGGCGTAATCGAACAGAAGACGCTGATTCCTGGCGGAGACAAGGTGACTGTGCGCAGAGATAACAGGTTAGTTGTGACTGTGGACTCTTGACAGATGTAGCTGTTTCAGTTTTCTTCAGTTTTAACTTTTAAGCCCAGGATCAAAATGACATTTTAAGCCCTCTGCAGAAGAGGGAAAGGTTATAGAGCAAGAATTTGCATCTTACAGTGAATTCTTAATAGTAGAGCAAGTGCCAGATCTGCTTAGCTGTACATCTCACTGGCCTTGTCTGCGGGCCAGTCACGTAAACTGTTAGCTGTCAGTTTGCTCGGCTGTAAAATAGAGGTTATAGTAATTGTCCTGCTTATGTTGTAAGATAGTTGTGAGAATAAAGTGAGATGGTCTGTAAGAAACTATTGGAATGAATGAATTCCCAGCATGGAGCACAAGGTTTCTAGTATCTAGGGAGTACCTGGCAGAAAAATGCTACAAAAAATAGGTATTAGATAAGTGAATGTTGCTGGGTGTAGTGGTGCATACCTGTACTCCAGTGCTCGGGAGGCTAAGGCAGGAGGATCATTGCAAGTTCGAGGCCAGTCTGGGCTGCATAGTGAGTTCAAGGCCAGCCTATACTACACAGTGAGACCCTCCTCCCCAAATTGTTATAAAAGTATGTATACATCAAAGGAAAAACCAACTTAAACTCAGATGTAGTTTCTCCTACTCTACTTTTACAACCTCAGATAAGGTGTGAGAATTTTTCTCTACTACTAACCAAGCAACTAATTTTGTGTCAGGTAACTGCTAGGTATCTTCTAATTCAGTTTGGTTCAGACATGCCTACTCAAAATGGGGGTGCTCCTGTGTTTCCTTTGAGTCATCTTCTAGGGGTCTCCACACGTATAGCACGTGAAACTCCCTGAACTCTGTCCTTCGGGTTTTTATGGAGATAGATGCTAATACACATCGGCGAAACCTGACAAGGCCCATCTGTTCAGATTCTTCTCAATCTCTCTGCAGCATTCTTCCTCCTTATGTGGACAGGACTCCTGAATTGGGGTCTCATCATCCACGGTCAGATAAGGGAAGTCAGGGAAAGGCATTGGAAATTAGAGTTTTTGTGATGTCCTGAGGAGGAAGGTATAGCCAAAATCTGTAGATAAAACCCCCAAGTTGTGTGTGTACATGTGTACCTGCATGCTTGAGAGAGAGAATCACAAGATGCTTGCTTCTGTTTTATTGCTGTAGAATTTGTAATATGGGCTTTGAATTAATTTGTCTTCTCTGCTTCATAAAAATTCAGGTACATCTAATTTTTCAGGATACATCATAATGTGAGTTTTCTCACATTAAAGGAGGAAAATACTCTATTTTGTTTGCTTTTGTATTAAACTATGGTAATCTGTATATACATTAATTTACTTTAAAAACATTGAGTACCTGCTGTGTGCTAGGCATCTTGCCAGGTATAGGCGATAAAAGACTTCTGACTTTGAGGAGCTCAAGGTATGTTGAGAATTGTCAGTGTGGATGAGTGATTGCCATCCATTATGGTGTGTATGATAGGAATTGCAGGGAAAGTGCCCCACACTGCAAGTGAGAGGCTGGAAAGTTTTTAAAGAATGTAAGGGTGGGGAACATTTCATGCACAGGGAGTAAAGTGAGTCAGGACTCACAGGCTGACAGATGATGGAGCATTTGTAGGCTGGAGACTAGTGCACGAGTGAGGGTGGTGCCATAGTGTCAGAGAGAGGTTATCAGGGCCCGGAATGGGCTTGGACTGAGAGGTGGTTGGTGTCATTTTCATAAAGATTAACTTTGGTGGCCTTATAGAAACAGAGTAAGTACACAGGGACCCATTCGGAGGCTGATGGAATAGCTCAAGTAAAGAATAGTTGGGCTGGGCATGGTGGCGCACACATATAATCCCAGCACTTGAGAGGCTGAGGCAGGAGGATTGCTGCAAGTTCAAGGCTAGCTTAAGCTACAGAGTAAGTTCAAGATTAGCCTGAACCCAACCCAAAACCCTGTCTCAAAAAGACAAAACAAACAAACAAGTAAGGGACAGAATGATGGTGGTAGAATACAAAGTTGGTTATGTAGTGAGCAGGCACAATTGTCTGATGGCATGAATGGTACAAGCAAGGCAAATACTGATAATAATGGTAAGGTTTCTAATTTGGACAGTTGAGTAGAGTACCAGGAAAGAATGTAATGTAAGTTTGACAGGGAAAAATTCCATTTGAAATATGTTGCTTTTGACATGTGTGTGATTCCCAGGATATTATATTTAGAGCAGAAAGTTTACATGTGTCTCAAGAAAGGAGTCTTATAAAAGTATTTTGTTTAGTTACTTGTGGCAACCTCAATCACCAGTGAATTCGAGGTCATTTAGAAGAATCACAATGACAGACGTGGTGAAACAAAAGAAATAAACAACAAGGACTAGGAAAATATGCATCCTTAGAGGTGGTATATAATTAAAATAGAATGCAGACCCTTGAGATGAGGACTTCAGCATCAGTAATAGGCTAGCGGTGAAGCTTCTTGGCTTAAAGAAAGAACAGCTTTGGGGACAGATGAGCCGAAGACCTCTCCAGTTAGGAGGGCTGGGCGGGGGGAGGCTGGACAGAGGAGTGCAGGGTCTCAGTTACTCTCCAGAGATTTGTTAGCATGCTGGGGAATCTCTAACTCACTCTTGGGCTTTAATTGGGTTCTTTCTGTAAATAATTGCAAAGTGGCAGAGATCTGTGAAATTCACCTTTTCCTTGTGATCTGCTTTGGTTTCTTTCCATTCCTCTTCCCTCTTGAAAACAGAAATGATAGAAAAGCTAACAGACTTTTTTTTATCTTTTAACAGTTTTAGAAACATCTAGGAGGCTAATACAAATTGGTGGTCTCTTGCTTGAAATTCTGGACATTTCTAAGTTCTCTGATCTTGAAGTATTTAGAGCATAATGTACTTAAAAAGTTTCTGATTTTGGAGCATTTGGACTTCCGGTTTCCAGACTAGGGATCCTCAACTTGTGTGATATAATAAAATATTCGGAGGCCGGGGATTTAGCTTATTGTCTTAAGTGCCTGCCTGTCAAGTACAAGGTTGTGAGTTCGGTCCTCAGTACCAAAATAAAATAAAATTAAAATAAAGTATTCAGAAGAGAGTGGTTTGTGGACTTAGCCTCATCTGAACTTGCCACCACCAGCATATCCCCAACAACAGGGTCAGAAGGGTCTGAGCAGAAAGGTCACAGCTGGTGCTGAGGTGAAGAGGAGTGGCGTCTCTTACTTTGTCCATTCTCTGGATTCCATCTCTTTTGGAATCATATCAGAAAGAGTGGACCTGAGGAGTTAAACCAATACCATTCTACTTGGCAGGCAGGTTTTCTGCACTGGCTTATTCCAACAGATGCACATAACTTGGGACTTAGAAAGATGAGAAAAGAATGGACTAGAGCAGGAGCCTGGTCAGTAACGCTGACCAGGTTGACCTGTATGATGTTCCAGTGACAACCTCATAGCCTTCAGAAGACAAGCAGTGGCACTGAGCCTTCTCTGCTTTAGCCATCTCCTCCTGGCATCCACCACCTGCATCTCACCCCTTACTCCATTACCTCTTCATCTTACCATACCTTGCCCTGGGGCCATCCCACCGGCCCTTCACCAGATCCAGCCTTCTTCCCTACACCAGATGTTACAATGGGGCCTCCTCCACCTGTGTACGTGGAGGTGTGTCCCCACCATTGCAGCTGAGATTCGAGCCCTCTATCCTCTACCAGATATGACTGAAGCCAGATAAGAAGAGATCATGAAGTGGAACAGAGCGATTTCCAGCAGTGCTGTTTCCAAAGTGGTGTCTGGAGCCAGAGCAAGGGATTACAGTGACATGATTAAGACACTGCTCATAGCCATTATAGTTATCAGAGTCCCATGGTCACCAACAGTGAGTGTTGCGTGACTTCATCTTTTCTCTTAAGGACTATGTCCATGGCATCAATGCCGAGTCCTACAGTGTGGGTGCCAGCAGGGGAACTCCTCTGGGAAAGGATATAGGTCTAGAGAGGGGTCACCCTACAAGTCTCAGCAGAGCAGGAGAAGGCAGCAGGATCTACTTTGTAGTAAAGATTGGCATGATGATGATCATTTCCAAGAAAGGAATGGAGAGTGAGAGACACCCCATGAAAAAGAATGGGACCAACACCACTGAGAAAGAAGTTGGAGTGGAAGCAAGCGTTGTTTTAATGGACTTGTGTCTTCACCTTGATCAGGACTATAGAAGGGAGGCTGCTCTACCTCTTTCCCTTTGCCCCAACCCTAACTTCCCTGACACCCAGTGAATACCATCTACCCTGCAGGTTTGAAGATGACTTGCCATCCCTCCCAGTCCTATACCTCTTGCCAGGGCAAAGAAATTTGTGTCTTTCTGTGACTGGGAAGGTGGCTTTCAGGAAGAAAACTACATTTCCAGGCCCCGATTCATAGAGAATGGTGCTTTGTCCCAGAAAGCATATGCATTGCTGATTCTCCAACATCAGTGCACTGGTTAGTATCGATGGGAAAACGTCCTTCCCAGAGAAAGTGGATCCTCCATGTAGTATCCAGTAAATGGCTGGATGTGCCAAAATGTGCTCAAGGTCCTGTCCTCAGCCCTAGCTCTAATGCAGCCAAGACAATCCAAACTCCTTGCTTTTTTAAAGCCTGTACCTTCTTCCCACACTTTTGAGAAGAAACCAGGAGAACATGGGAAGAGCTGCTTCTGTGCTTGGTTTTTCCTCTTACATATTGATGGTTTATGTTCCTGATCCCCATGAGGGCTAAACTCTTTGGCCTCCCTGATGCCCAGTCTCTACTTTTCTGAGGTTAAATTAGACTGGCAGAACTAATTTCTGCAGTCTTCTGCTTTGTGCTTGGTTGCCTCTTGCAATGACTAAGTATTCCTTGTAGGTATTCCTTTCCACTGGAGCTTTTCTGGATCAGCATATGGCACCTTTGCCCCTATAAGTTTGCTTCCCTGTTTGGAAGCAGGTTACTGCATCCCCTAAGTACGTTCTTTTACTTAAAATGGAATATCCCAGCAGTAGTAGGCAAGTGAAATCACAGACTGGTGTCTCTCCACCCTGCTGACTCACTGGCTCTGCTTCCCTGTCTGGAGGTACTTCCTGCCTCTACTAAGTAGCAAGAAGAACTGGAACCTGACTTGAATGACCTCTGCCCTGTGTTGTAAGGACCAGCATTCTGGGGTCATTTTCCATACAAACAGATGAAATTGCTTTGTCTGTAACACCTACATTGATGTGATTGCTGCAGAAGCAGGCAGTGGCAACAGGGTCCTGCAGTCCCCAGAGAAGAGGCCCTTCTGCATGCATCCACAGCACACACAACACTGAGTGAGAGAAGACATGTGGCCTTTGAGGCAAGGGACATGGAAACTCTCTGGCTCAGGGGAGAAGCTGAGTTGAACTGAACCATTTCTCTGTTCCCCACATACTTCTTATGTATGCCTCAGTCACTGAGGAGCCCCCTGGGTTGGAGAGGCACATTCGTCCCTTGGGACAGAGCCTACAGGTTGTGTCTTTTATTTCCATCTCCCAAACCTCGCTCCACTGCCATGTCTGACCATTGGCACACTACCCAAAAGGCCTTGTGTTAAGTGACGTGCTTGTCCTGGACAGCAGCTCCAGGTGTCTTTCTCGAATGTAAAGAAAACCACTTAAGTATCTGGCTCAGGAGAAACAATATATAGGACATCAGAAAAGCTGTTTACGCAGAGAATTGTTTTCTCCCTATTTTGTACTCGGTGGCACAGCTTTTAGTTTCACTTCTTGACGGCAAAAGGAAAAGAACCTCAGCCCTCAAGTAGGCCTGTTCCCTGTTGCCAATGCTTTGTCTTTTTTATTAACCAGGGATTGAACTCACAGCCTCACGCTTGCCAGGCAGGTGCTTATGCCACTGAGCTCAATCCCAGCCCCAATGCTTTGTCTTTCTGACAGGTTGAAATTGTACAATAAATTTGACACTGTCAGTTTTAAAAAGATACATAAAGGGGCTGGGGATATACATAGCTCAGAGGCACAGCACCTGGTTGGCAAGCTCAGCGTCCTGAGTTTGATTCCTGGTATCCAAAGGGAAAAAAACCTATAATAGATAAAACATTTAGTAGATCTTTATCTGTGTGACAGGTTCTTTTATTAACAGCAAAGAATTCATTTTTAGGGCTTACTTAGAGCAACCTTGTTATTTCATACAGTGTGAAAATGTCTTTAGAATTGGAAAACGTGTGGCCTATGATAGCATAGAGATGATGTGTTGAGTTAGATGTTTTCTCTGCACTTCCCATTTTGGTGACTTTCCTCAACGCTGAGACACAATACCGAGCACTCAGGTTTATTTTGGCTCTATTTATATAGGGGCTTCAGTACACAGTCCATTGGCCCCAAGGCAGGACAGTATGGCAGAGGGGCACAGTAGAGGAATTGTTTAGGCCATGTGAAGCGAGGGGGCAGGGCTGGGGATGCACCCTTCCAGGCTTCCCTCTAGCGACCATTTCTTCCCACCAGACCCGACCTCCTGACCATTAGTCAGTGATACTGCACCGTAATCCAGTCACCTCAAAAGCCCTGTGATCACAGGAAACTCTCCTGGGACATGTAGATGTAAACTATAACAGTACACGTGTAGATACATATCTATCCGTGAACCACACATTGATGTTCCGCTCAATGATGGGTCATGTACACAGGGGTGGGCCCCTAAAAGTACAATGCATCTGAAAAATTCCTAGCCCTTTGAGATGTTAAAACCATCATGGTACAACACACTATTCACATGATTTGGTGATGGTAGTGTTAACAAGCCTACTGTGCTGCTGTGCGTTCATAAGTATGGCACATATAATTACAGAGCATAATCCTTGATAAACCAGTATGCTACAAGATTACATGTTTAGTATACTTTTTAGTATTATTTTAAAGTGAATTCCTACTTTTCCTGCAAAATGATATGCCGTGTTACATACCCAGCAGCCTCAAGGACTTCATGTTTATTGTCTTGTCACTGCGTCAGTAAGACACATCAGATGAGTGTCTATTTAGCTGTGTATAAGAATATGCTGTGATAGTCACACCAGGATGAAGTCATAGCGCATTTTGTAGTTCATAGCTTATCATTAAGCTATGAGTGGCCATGAAGTCTTAAGTGTTTCAAAGGATGTCTGACTTTTACATCGGGTTTCAGAAGAGATACTGTGTCATTTGTTAGAAGGTAATAGTGGGATGTCCCAGCACCCCAAGGAAGTGGATTATTCAGGATGTCTCATTCTCTGCTGTGAGTCATTACAATATTGTGGGCTTAGTGTACTTGCTAGAGAAGAATGATTCTTAGGCAAAGGTAATTTATGAAGTAGTATATAGCAGAGGTAGTTGTCAGGACTTTAATTATTTTTTATAACTTTATTGTTTCTCCTAGCTCACTTTTTGTGTCTGTCTTCTTTTTCTCTTTGTCTTTCTGTGCCTTTCTTCATATGATGCTCACTGTCTTTTTATTCAACAGATAATTCTTTGAATCAGCAATTGACCTACAATTTGCAAGACAAACTGTTGCAGGAATACTGAAATATAATATATTTTATTTAGGGTAATAAGCTGTCCTCATATGCAGCCATAAGTGGAATGGAAGTTGAGTGGTCAAATCTAAAAGCATTCAGAGAAATCAATTTGCACATATATGTAGAAGAGGACAGAGCCAGGAGAGAGTGCTAGGTTTGGAAGCCTACCAAGTAGAGGAGGAGGAGAAGTTTCTTCAGGCATAGATGAGTGAGTGGGAGACAGATGATGGACAGGGCCATTGCTGGGAAGATGCTTTCTTTGGGTAATCAATATTAGCTTACTTGGGTGATCAGAGTGTAAAAGACTTTGAAAACTAGACGGGTGAGTTTCATACAGCAGGTCATAAGAAGCCCCTGTTGGTTTGTAAGCAAAGGAGTTATGCGATAAAAGTGTGAGTGTGGCACTCTTGCTTCTGCACTTTCTTTTTTCCTTCTCCAGTGTTTGTCTCTGTTGCTGCCATGCACATGCTCATGACGTGGCTAACCCTGCGAGTGCGCCTTAGAATTGGGGATCTCTAGTCTGGCAAGGAGAGCATGTGTTTGTTTAAAAGGTGCTCAGGTTGGTTTTTTCTCGCTTTTCAGTGATTTGGCTCTTTTTCATTTGATGCTGCTCCTACAAAACTTCTACTACAAAGATATTCTGATGGTACTCAGGTGTGTAAAAGAAAGTCAATACATAAATTCAAAAAAGTGTAAGAGGGTTAGGTCATAGAAAGAAAAGCAGACCCTACTCACAGAGATGCAGCTTCCGTCATTGCCTTGGAAATTAACTGAATGGGTAGAAAGAGGAAAAGGTCGGAGAGATTTTGCTTTCTAAAGTCTAAAGTAGCCAACCTCATTTTAACCTTTATTGTTCTGAAACTGTTCTGAAGCTGTGACAAAATCAAGCACAAAAGGTAAATACTTAACCTTATGGTTCCAGTCATTTAGGAAGTAACAAGGGCCATGGGACTAGGGCCACCAACTGTGGGTCCAGAGCTAAATGAAGGAGCCCACATTATTGTTGTGTTATAAAACTGCATTTTTCATTACTGTGGGTTTCTAAGCAAGAGTTTTGAACGTTTTCAAGTCTTTGTACAATAAAGAGAGCAGTTATATTACATATTGCCGGGCAAGAGGGTGAGCCCCGTATGCTGTGCTTGAGATTAAAGACCGACCCGACCCAGCTTCTGTAGTTGGTGGGAATTTAGGTTTTGGCTTCTCAGGGTCACATCACTCATTGAGCACACAATAAACTTGTCAAGAACTGCGTTTGTGTCCATGACCCAGTGACAGACAAAGGACCCAGGCACAGTTCCTGTTTTAGCTTACTATAACAGAGCACTGTGGACTAATGGCTTGGAAACAACAGGAATGTATTTCTTATGGTTCTGGAGATTGAAAGGTCAATCACAATATCAGAATAGGACAGATTCTAGTGAGGGTCCTCTCTTGGGTCTCAAACTGCCAACTTCCTGTTCTCAAGTGGTGGAGAGCAGTGGTGGTGGGGGGAGGCTGGCTGGCTCTCCCATGACTGATAAGGAAACTAATCCCACTCATGATGGCTCTGCCCTCATGATTTCGTCTAATTTGATTATCCTCCACAGACCCTACCTCTTAATACCATCCCATTGGAAGGTGGCGTTTCAGCCTACAGAAGGGGGGTGGGGAACCACACAGACATTCAGCTGTTATACTTTTGTACAGCTTTCAAGGGCTTGGCATGATTATTGCCACAGTGCTCGATGTAGCTGTCATGGTAGTAACAACCAATAAAAGACATGAGGATTTTTTTTTTTTCCGTTTCATATTTACTGCAGAAAATAGAAATCTTATCTGCAAAGTCCCTTACAATCCTGTTAGGAAAGGTTACATCACATAAAAGATTAATCATTACAGTTATTTTCTTTGTCTGTTCTATCAATAATCTTGTTACTGGGGTTTTATTTTAAATGACTAAGAAATGAAAGAAAAATTCTCTCAGAACAACCTCTGCTGGATTTGTCACTTGGCAGTTGTGTGTATAAATACTGATAGCACTGAAGCTGTTTTTGTTAATGGTAGGGCATTTGTTGTCCTGGCTACGTTGGAGGAGAATGCCAGAGGCATACCAATTCCATATCAATTTGGTCTTAACCTTAGGGTCTGTTGTTGGACAAGAACTACACAAATGAGTTAGGGACATCCAGGTGAAAGGATTATGTTGCTGATTACTCTTGTCCTTTTTGTAGCCAAATCTCACTTTGCTTTAGTCACATCTGGATAATACTGTATTACTGAGTACTCAGAGTGAAGTATTTCTTGTACTTTATAACGTGGTGTTATGGCTGCTGATAAAAAAACCACATGTTGTTCTGGATTCCTCCAAATTCTCCTTAATGTGATACAATCAAATTAAATGTGGTTGCTGTCTTCCTGTTCTCTGCATGGTGATGACAAGGCTGAGAATGAAAGTGAAAGGACTATACCATGAGAAATGCAAAACATAATTAGATAAAGAGTTCAAAGGGTCCCTAGATTCCATAGGAGGAACCTGAGTATAAAACTGTATCAACACTGTAGCTCCTTGAAATCTATTAACATTAGGCCTGTGACAGCCTTCATTTATCTTCTTGTGATAGTCTAAGAGAAGTGGAGGCATTAAGGTCTGTATTCTGTTTACATTAGCCTGGTACAGCAGCAGCAGGTCATTAAACTGTCAGTAAGACCTCCACGTGTTTCTCTGTATCAGACAGTATCATCAGTACTTGACGTGCATGCCTTGCCACTTTTCAGGTGGGGAAACTGAGGCACAGAGAGGCATTGGTCATTCAGTCAGTGTTATGCAGCCAGCAGCCCAGGGTTCAAAGTCGGATTATTTTAATCCAACCATGTGCTCCTTGGGCTGAGAGCTAGGAACAGGGCTTTGAGAATTCCCTCCCTTCCACTTGCCCCAGGAAGAAAAACCACTGAAGAGTTGACTTTTTTCCCTTAAGGCAGACTGTGTAATTTTCTAAAGACAAGGTTGTCATCGTTAAAAATATATTACATATGTATGAAATGGAGTATCTGAATTTTTAAGTGGGTGAAGACAATACAAACACAGTGTTTAAAAGGTTATAACAAAACGAGAGTGGACAGTAGTGGCTGTGTTACATTTTCTTTGGCTATTTGGCATGTTCATATGTTCTTTTTTATTCCCTTTCCTTTTTTCTGTTTCCCATCACCAATTTTTTAATAAGACTGATTCAGATGTCTTTTATGAGTGTTTTTGCCTTTAACATTTCTTTCTAATAAAAAGGCCCAAGGGTGCAATTGAATTAAAGTGGATATACTTTTACATCTGTTTATATAGATATTTTTGCTAAATTGATTTTGCTAATGAATTCTGCCCATTTCTTCATCTGTTTATGAGAATCACCATGTCATTCAGTTCTTGGTATTCTCTTGACAAAGAAACAAATTTAATTTCATTAAAAATTTTTTGCATTTCTTTCACACATAGGCTACTTTACATACTCTGCACAGCATTTGGTCATTCACTGATGCAGTTGCTTTGAAAATATTTTAAAATCAGTGAAACGGAGGTGGTGGCTGCACAGGACAGTAAATGTATGAAATACCATTGAATCATGCCCCTAAAGTGGTTGGTTTTATTTTCCCTGAATTTCGCCTATGTTCATGCCAATGTGTGCATGGAGTGCAGACCCGGGCAGGGAGAGCTGCTGGGCCCTGGTGCCCAGCAACCCACGTACCACAATTGTCTCTGTGATGCTCTTGGAGAGTTGGCTGGGCGGTAATGTGGTTATTTTGTGTTTTGCCATTAAGTGTGGTCAGTAAGGAGTTTAAAACGGAGGGATAGAATTGGACTTGCCATGGAGAGTAATCCTGCTAGGTTAATATGCAGGTTTTATAACTGCCTGAGGAATTACCAGATAAGTAGTCTAGGGAATGCAGAATGGAGATGAGTCCAGTTAGGAGATGGAGGGAATCACTGAACTCTGACATCATAAACATCCCTCTGTCATGAAAGCACTGAGCTAGAGAACCCTATCTCTGAAATAAAAGCAGGCCTGCTGGCAGGAGTGCACGGGTGAGCACGCATCTCCAGGCCTTGCCGGAGCTGTTTCTGCTGGTGCGCAGTGCGGTGCTGAACGTGCCTCCACCTCCACGTTTCC
>PVLA01013875.1:0-34037 GCA_004027455.1 Hydrochoerus hydrochaeris | reverse complement strand
TTTGAATAGAATTTTTTGTTTCTTGGATGTCTCTGAGTTTGTTTCATGAATTCTACCTGTTTTCTATATTGTTCATTCAAGGTTTCAATCAGTTTCCTGTGCTCCTGATCTTTTTTCTCTGTTTCTTCTTTAGCTGCACTCAGCAACTCCTTCACTAAGGTTGTTATTTCTGTCTTTACATGGGAGAGTACTTCTACTTGATTTCCTCTATAGCCTTGTTGAGCTGTTTTTTTATTTCACTCGCTATCTTTTCAGAGATTCCCGGTGTGTTACTTTTGGTGTCCTCCATTTCAATATCTCCTGCACTTGCTTCTGGTGGACTGGATTTTTGAGACTGCATTTTTCTTTTTCTTTTTGCCATTTTCATTCTGCCTGATGTTTTCTGTGTGTAGCAGGGGGTCACCCACACTCTTTTCAGACTCACCAAGGTCTTACAGTTTGTTGGAGGGGCTTTACTACTGGCCCTATTTACCCACTGTACAGCTCTATTTTAGGGTCATACTCACCACACTAACACAGTTAATCCACTCTAGCCCAAGGTTCACCACCTGGGAGCTAAGTTCCAAGTTTTTTCCATGTGCTGGGATTCCGCCAGAGCATGTTGTCAGGGTCCGAGGCTGGAATCTGGGTCCTTTTCACTGATTGGTGTTTTGCTGGGCGTGTCTTGGTTGGGCCGCCATTCCTGTGTGCAGTCATAACTTTTTATAACTCTCTAGGTAAAGGCTGAGAGAATTGAAACAAAATCACAACATCTAAGAGATCAAGTGTCTATGTTAAACATGGTTTGATCAGTGTTCAAGTGAGAGAGCTTGAGGGAATTTTTTAGATTTTATGCCAGATCCTCACTTTTATCCATTACCCCATGTTTCTCCAATCTGCTTGAATATGTCTATTTTCTGCCAATGGAATGGAAAGCTACATACAACTAATGTTTCTTGTTGCCCAAGGATCTCTTCAACACTCGCCAGTGGTGAATTTCCATATCTCTGATGTACTTAGTCTCACATAGTAACTGAAATGAGGCAGAGAAATAGGGACTGACATTTCCAGATTTAGCAGATGAGACAGTAATATAATAAGAAATCTGGCTTGCTTCAATGTCTCCACACAGGATGAATGAGATAAAAATGTTTTTTTTTTTTTTTTTTACTTCCAGTTGTTTCTGGATAACTTGTCAGCCAAACACAAACAAGTATTGATTATATTTCACAGAATAATCTAAGAAAAAAGAAAAAAATTCAAAACTTCTATAGCAAATGGAGTAATTAGACCATTTCACTACAAGATGTTCCTACAGTTGTTTCTGTTCATGTACACAGTTCTGCTTGCATTGATTGGACCTCTCAATAATTATGGAAAAATATGTTTTCCATAACATCTCAGCAAAATACAATCTCCTAGATATTTACCAGTATCCACATACTTCAGAAATAACAGCCATATGTTCATATTTTTCTTTCAATCAGAACATTGATCTTAAAACAGTATAATTATGCAATATAAGATGCAACTTATTAATTACATAATAATTTTTTCAACTTTAAAATGAGACTCTTAACTTTTGTCTGCATGATAAACAACTCAAAACATCCCACTGTAAGATTTTAAAACTCTTTAAATGAATGTTTTAGAGAGCTATGAGTTTGAGATCACCAAAACTGGAGAGAGAAGAACATACAATTATTTCATTGTAATATTAATAAAAGATGAAAGTTTTAATGACTGGAATAAGGCTTATTAGGGAGTTTTTTCCAGTTAATTGGGGTAGAGCTTCTTATTGGATACATGAGAATTCTACAAGATATTTTAACTTACTTATCAAATCATAACTATAATGCAAAGAATGTATCTTATGGAAAACAGAAACAACAAAAAATAAAGGGAGGAAGCTACTCTAATATATATTATATATATAATTTAACTATCACAATACAATAAACCCAATAAAATGATTCCCATTTACTCAGCATCAAAAAATAGTACCTTATATGCCATTTTTTCATCCTATTTGGTGAACAAAATCTAGCAAGTACTTGTTGGAGTCAGGATCTTAGAAAGTTAAGTATGTAGATCATACAGACCTTCAATATGATTCCTTCTCATATATCATTTTTGTAAACTTTGTCAGGTTACCTGATCTCTGAGACTTCTATTTCCTATCTGTAAAATGGAGAATTTAAAATGATCTTTAAGCAATCTTGGCAACAGTAAGTGAAGCAAAATATATGAAACAATTAGACCGTAAATTTATATATTTAAAGATACTATCAAAAAATATTAGAATAATTTAGAGTCCAGGATGAAACCCCAATACATAAACATACAGCATCCATTTATATACTATCAACAACTCTATAAAAGGGAAGCAAGGCAGCAAATCCATTTACAAATATCCACACGAAGCTCACATTGAACCTATTGAATCCTTTTGGTAATATAACTATTTTACCATTAGTAGTTCTTCCAGTTCATGCACAGGAGTTTTCTTTGCATTTTCTAATGTCCTCTTCTATGTCTTTCTTCAGAATTCCATAATGTTTATTACAGAAATATTTAACCACCTCCATTAGATTACTTTCCATGTATATACATTTTTGACACTTTAGTGACTTGACTTATTTTCATGATTCTTTTCCTGTGATATAAAAGAATATGTGTGACTTTTGTATGCTATTGATTTTGTATCCTGCTGTTTTCCTACATTTATCAGTTCTGATAAATCAGTTTTATTGAAGTCTTTTTGGATTCTTGTAAAGAAATAAATAATCTTGAAATACGGGTAATTTGAGCTCTTCATGTCCTATGCATATCCCTTTCATTTCTTTCTCTTGCCTGATATAGCTGGATAAAGCTTTGAGAACTATAAAGAACAGGTGTACTGAGAGTGGATACCACTGTCTTTCTACAGATTTTAAAGGGAATCCTTTTATTTTTCCCATTTAATATTTCTGTTAGATGTGAGATTGTGATATATAGCCTTTATTATTTTGAAGTAACTTCCTTTCATACATATTTTAATACATTTTTTATCATGAAAGGCCATTGGATTTTGTCAGAAGCTTGTTTAGCATTTATTTAGATAATCCTGAGATTTTCATATTTGCTTCTATCTACATGGTGTATTATATTTATTTATATATACACTGAACCATCCCTCATCCCTGGGATGGAGCCAACACAGTCCTAATGTATGATTTTAATATAGGATTGAACTCTGTGAGGGAGGATGTTATTAAGGGTTTTTGCAAACACTGTCAAAACATCATTCTTTGCAGATCTAGAAAAATGAATACTGAATTTCATTCAGAATCAGAAAAGGCCCAGAATTGCCAAAGCAGCCCTGAGCACAAATGAGCAATGCTGAAGGCATCGGTGTGGTGCACTTCACCCTCACTGAAAAGCTATGCCAACAGAACAGCGTGATACTGGCACTGAATGACTGATAGAGCTGAATATGACACAAACAAAACCAAGTACCTAAACCGAATGACTTTTCACAAAAACACTAAGAAAAGGCAATACTCTTAACAAGTTGCTCAGGGGAAATTTTATATATTCAGGTGGAAGATTGAAACTAGACTACAATCTCTCACTGAGTACTAAAATCAAACCAGAATGGATCAAAGACAATAAGTACTGAAACTGTTGGAAGACTATTAAAAAAATGTTGATAGTAAATAGGCATAAGCAAAAATTTCCTGATACAGTACCTTCAATAAATATAGCTGGAATAACTGAATATCCACAGGCAGATGAGTAAAATTAGATAGTAATCTCCTGTCATGTACTAAACAAACAAAAAGTAAATGAAACATCTAAATATTAGACCTAAAATTATAGAAGTACAAGAAGAAAATTGGGAACTGGACTACACAACATTAATGTGTGCAAAATAGACTTTTTATTAGTTTTGAACTTGACATCCAAAACACAGGTTTATTGTAAACTGAAAACTGTCTCCACAGCAAAGGAAGTAATTAACAGGGCAAAGGGACAACCCAGAGATTAAGAGAAAACACATTAATTATTAACTACTTAATAGCTAATACTATTTAATGGAAAATATTATTAACCCATCCACTGTGTAAAAGTTAATATCCAAAAAATAGAAGAAATTTCAACAACTTTATCAATGGGAAACACATTTGAATTAATACATAAAAGGGATTTGAATAAATGTTGCTCCAGAGATGACATAGCCATATTTACATATTTCTAGAGACTCAGCATCGCTAATCACCAAGAAAATGGAACTCAAAACCACTAAGAGATATCACTTGATAACTCAGAGTAAGTGTTATAAAACATATGAAAATTTGTCCAGAATGACTGACAATATGACATGATACTGCCATTGTAGAAAAATTTTATGGAAGTTTGCCAGAAAATTATGAATGGAATTACCCTATGACCTAGATATCCTACTTTTTTGAAATTTTAAATCTTTTAAATGATTTTAAATCAGAATTTCAGAGACTAGTATACTACCATTGAAGTTCTTTCAGCACTTTTCTCTAAAGCCAAGTTATGGAATCAGCCTGCTTGCCCATCAGCACATGAATGGGTAAAGGTCCTGTGTAGTCATATATAGTCACAACAGAATACTCCTGCTTTAGAAAAAAGAAGAGGTGTAGCCATCCACAGCAACATGGAAGGAACTGGAGGCCAGTATGCTAAAGCAAATAAGGCAGGCATAGGACGACTGACACCACATGTTCTCAGTTAAATAGGGAAACTCAAACAACTGAGCTAAAAGAAGCACCGAGCAAAGTTCTGTTTACTAGAGGTTGGGCTGGGCTGGAGTGAAGGTGGATTTGTTGGTCAAAGATTCCAAGTCCTCTATTTGAGCAGAGGAATCTGTATTATTTTTTTTTATTTCAGATGCATTACATATGGCAGTGAACAAAGTAATGATGGTTTATTGCATATTGTAAAGTTGCTAAGATTAAATTTCAAATATTCTCATCTGAATAAATAAAAAAACATTGAAAGTTACTGGTGTGGTAATTAGCTTGGCTTAATTATTGCACATTGTATTTGTAAGTCATAGCAATACTTTGTACTCCATAAACTTACATGACTATATTTTGTCATTTGATAATTTAAAAAATAATAAGTGAATGAATGAAACAATCCAATAAACTGCATATAGTAAATTCAGTAAATGTTACTTATTATCTCCTACACACACAGAGAAACATGCTGAGACCACTCAGTTTTCTGCAAAATCATTTGGAAAGAAAATATTCCAGTTAAAATGTATGTTCATTTTAAAGATTAAAATACAGTTAATCTTATAATGACGTGTGCTAATGGGAGCCAGCAACTTTGTCATGAGAATGGAGCTACAAATTCTGAAACATTAAGCAACATAAGGTCACTAAGCCTTTTCTAATGTCTGCCCATTTTGTTAAGATCTCCTTTGTGTTTTTATAATTGTGGTTTTAATGCAGATTCTTGACCAAGCATTGTACAAATGTTGATCATTCTTGATCTGTGTTTGCTTTTGTTTGGTCTTGTTCTGATCTCATTATTTAAATGGATTTGTATATGATTTGGTAAAAGATAAATGATATACACAAATTAAGACTGCATTGTCAAACCACGTCATGGTAGGTTTGACTTTTATTCATTTTTCACAGACTTAATGAATTTTTTCAAACAAAATATATTTATTTTTGGTGAAGAGAGAAAACATTCTGCTATGGTAGAATTTTACTCTGACAGAAAAATATTATTTAAGCAATACAGTCATAACTCCCCACCAAACAATGAATTGATATACAATTCCCTTCAGAACTCTTAAATAATACATATTTGATCTTTTAAAAAATATTTGCATTGGCTGGGGATATAGCTCAGTGGCATAAGCAACAGCCTGGGGAATGCAGTCTTGAATTCAATTCCTGGCACCAAATAAATAAATAAGTAAATAAATAAAAATTTGTAGAGAAAAGTGAAAATGATGGCCAATGAAGAAAGAATAAATGATGTTTTATTAATTATAAGTAAATTTTCTGTCAAAGAATATACAGTACTTCATGTAGTTTCTGTCATTTTTAAATAGCTAAAGTGTGCTAAGATTTATTTTAACATATATTCAAAGTAATGCTTCTTTCTGATTTTTTTGAATATTAATTTCCACCTTACAAGTGACCGTATCCTAATATGAGTTGAATTTGCAGGAGACTTAAAATCTTAAAATCCTTTAAAGAAATATAAACCATAGTTCAGTATTTTCTGTTATTCCTATCAACAAAAGAACACATTGAAGCCAGGAATGATTTTTATAATATATGTTTATTTGTAGACCAAATTAATAGATCATATATGATGATATAATTAACTTCAATAGCTTCTTTAAGATAAATGATATTCAATTTAATGACAATGAAAATAAAACATTTATAGAATTTTAGAGTGCTATAGTTTGATAATATTCTAAGACTGGAACGTTATTTTCTTTATGTTTTGTTTACTGAAATGAAATTTACATTTAATAAAATTTTCTTAATTTTGAAAAAGTATAGGTTTGAAACAAGTCATATATGTTAAAAAATTGTCCTTTTAATTTGTCTTTGCTAGACTATTGTATTTATAGAATAGAAATTGTTTACAGGCAAAGCTTTATCTATCTTTATCATTAAATTAAAAATAAATAGAAAATAACGTGAATTCAAGTTTGTTTTTGTTGAGATTAACAGGATTTGATGTTACAGTAATTTATTCCAAGAAATTTAATTTCCTTTCAGAATACATTAAAAATAGTAAATTTGCAATCATTTTATGTCCTTCTGAAGACATATCTTCTTGCAAAGCACAAACATTTATAAAGAATTTTAAATGTCCAATTACTCTGTTAGTGAGTGCTAAGATGTTCTTGATAGTGCTAAAGTCCATTAATCTTGTATTATAGAATAAAGGAAGATATCATATTTTAAGAGTACATTCTTAAACAATTCCTAAATTTACTTAGCATGCAATTAATACTTTCTAAATATGAATGTTTAACGTGTTCTGTTATTGCCATCCTACTCTTATAAAAGTATTTTCACATCATTAAACTTCCTAAATTTAATATCACAGTTGAATAGTGATGTGTAATTGGGTTAATTCAAAACTAATTCAATTTAAAGGCAACTTATCATAATAAAAGGGGGTTCCCCTTTGGTGATTCTACTAAGGTAATTAATATTTTTTGCCATGTATATTTTGATGTTGTATTAGGTGATCCAGAATTCCAATGGTTCAAACATTTTAATATACAGGAGCAAAATTTTTGCATTTTCTAGGAAATTTTTTGTTTATTGTAATGTTCACATATTTGCATATATGTTGTTCTATATGCAAATATATTTTGGTTTCACATATAAGAAATATTTAAATTGGTTCTGGTTGCAAAACATGGACTCTTAGTTATACTATATACACACTGTTTCAAATGTTTGTCCCCAGAGAATAATAAAAATGTTTAATTTAATAATGAAAAATGCAATTATGTCCATTATTTCAAGAGGTATGCCTCTAAATTTAAAAAAAATCATAATTTTTAAATAAATATGGTATTTACAAAGGCAACAAACAATTTTCAATGATTCTGTATAGTATCTATCCATATAGTTGTCAAAGTATCAAGGTCTCAGTCCAAATTAAACAAGACCTTATTTGATGTTTCAGAAACAAATTTATTTCAATATTTATAGCAATTGTTGCAGTGCTGGTTTGTGAGCTTTATAAATCTATTACTGGCACTTTTGTGACTATCAAGGGCATCAAATTTACCTTTAATACTTGAAAATTAAATGTATAAAGATGCAATATGTCAAGTCTGGGTCACAGAAAACAGGACAGGACTGTGCTTTATGTCTCATTAGTGAACCGCTTGTTTCTACCCTAAAATAAGGCTGATTAACAACTCCTGTTTTTGTTTTTTAATACACCCCTGACCCATTTTTTAAAGCTGATTTTTGTTTTTGAAATCAGTTTCCCTAAATCACTAAATTTCCCCAGCGGGGATTAAACTTTCAGTCCTCCTCTTCGACTTCCCAGAGCGCTGGGATCAAAAGTTCACCAGTGTGTCCAGACCATCAGCAACTTCTAACCCATGTGTAAGTGATCTTATGAGGGCGAGGAAGTGCCCCAGTATTGTTGCTCTGGTTTAACTCTTTTTGTGACTTTCATAATGACCTTAACTTCCTTATGGACCCCAGAATCACCACCAGTGAGCAGAGGTCACGATCTGATCCCTAAGGATGATCAAAAATGTCTGCATTTCTCTACATTTACACACACACACACACACACACACACACACACACACACACTGAGAGAGACAGAGAGAGGAGAGGCAAGGACAGAGAGAAAGAGAGTTAATATGTACACATGGCCAGTCGCAGGTTTTACATTACTTGTTTCTTGATTGTCAGCTTCTTTGCTAAAACTTTCACGGATTTCTCACTTGCTGGTCGCACGCACCCAGCCTTTTGCTAAGTATCAGGCAGCCCCGGCACATGCTCGGCTCCTTAAGGCTGTCAGTGATGCTTCCTAACCGTCCAACTTGTCCAGTTGCTGTTTCCTTCAGAATGTGCTTGTGTCATTCCGCCCCCACCCAACAAAGTGAACATGTTGACAAATGTTCAAAGGTGCCAATCAGTAAAGTGATAATTGAAAATGCTGAAAGGTGGCAATTATGGGAAGATGTCAGTGCCTGAAGGGAAATGGATCTGGCAGTCAATGAAGCGTGGTCATTGAAATGTGGTCCCTCTGGGAAGAAAAGTCATTTCTCTAACAAAGAAGGTCGTGACATACCTTTGTACCTCTAACTTCAGGGAACTTGTAGTTAATATCGCACACTGAACTTGGACTGAGGGCAGTGGTGTCATCTTGTGGGCTTCCTACGAAGTCTCCTTTCCTTGTAAATCATTATGTTTTTAACATTTCACAGATGATTTAGCACAGTGCGAATGTTTCAAAATATGTGTTGACTTAGTGAATAACAAATGAGTAAATGTGTATCACCCAGACAGAAGGCTATCAGACGATTCAGTATCTCAAACAACAAGATTCAGAAAATCAGATTTTAATAAAAAGGATGTATGAGTGAGAGTAGTTTGCAAGTCAGTTCAAATTAAAGACTGACAGTGCACAAACTCATAACCAGTTACTCAGCTGCAAAACATAGTGGTTCAAAGTCAGTGTTATTAATAATGCAGTTCTTCAAGACACTGAGTGGAAAATAAATCATGAACAAGGACCTAAGTAGAAACAGAAAGGAAACCTTCTGGTGGAAGAATGTAATTATACTGCAAGGAATAAGATAGAGAGCTGCCCCCAAATATGCAAAAGAGGAAGAAAAAATCAAATTGAGCAAGAATTAGAAAAGGCAAAAAATGGTAAATTGGCCTAAATATGAAAAAAATTAGTGACCCATGAGTAAGTACTAGACAACTTCATGTGCAGGAACATTAATCTCAGAAACTCATTCTAAGTATGTTTTAGAATAATACAAAATTATGACATGCATATTTGCATCTGCTTAAATGATTTCCATGTTATTTTTAGACACATATTACAAATGATCTTATGGGTCAATTTGCACACCAAGTTATTCCTGCCTGACTGGGTTTCATCTGGAAACAGAGACATTGAAAGCAGGGACATAAGCCACTCCGGGGATCCTGGCACACCCGGACCACCTGCGCTCACTCCCTGCCACCTTTTTGCCATGTTGGTTGATATTCAAGTTGCCATGTTTTCAAGCTTTGCAAAGGATTTTCTGATTTTGTCTCTCATGCTACATTGATGGCATTTAGCCTCAGGCATGGCTGTAGTCGTTCTCTTTATTATTTTGTCTTTTAATGCGCACTGCAAAAATAATTCACATTAATTAGTGTCATTTTTGTTTATTGCACCATTTATCAACTCCACCGCTTGTTTGACCTAAACTGAGTACTCACGCAACATAATTTCCATTCCCAGGATAATGGGGCCACTTCAGGCTTCTCGTCCTGTTGATGTTCCCTCAACTGAACTAGAAAAAGTTTCTGCACTCTGCTACCATTCCCGCAGCAACAATGAAAACAGAAAAGCACAAGGGATCTCAGGCAGGATTCCCAGTGGCATTGGCATATCTGTATTCTTTGATATTTTGCAATAGTAGAACAGAAAAAATCACTGCAGGAAAAAAATCATCTAAAAAGTCTCACCTTTGTGAGACATGAGAAGCTCCTCAGAATTACTTCCAGGGAATTGTATAACCAACATCTAGATGATATTATGTATAAGAGATGGACCAAAAGTTCTTTTCTATAAATAGTATCATGTATGTTTATTCAAACATATGTTTCGGGCTGGGGATTTAGCTCAGCAGCATAAGCGCCTGCTTGAAAGTGGGTAGTCATGAGTTTGATCCCCAGCACAAAAAAAAAAAAAAGACAAACAAAAAAACCCATGTATTTCTTACACAAAAGTCATTATAATTTATAATATTTTTAGAAAAAAATTTAAAAATACATCAGAGAAAAATCCACTACCTACTTTTAATAGGTTACTATTTTTTTAAATACTAAATTTTGTTTTGGTCTACTGTGTAATATGGGTCATTTCCCCTCCATGTACAATTTGTAATCCTTTAATTTACTTGTAGCATACGCATTTCCTAAAATTTAGCATTGTTTTTGTTTAAAAGCAATGAGTTTGAGAGCTCTCTGTGACTTTATTGAGTTTATGACTACTAATTACTTCTGCATTATACCAATAAGGCCTGTGGATAGTTATCACATTTTATCTACCAATGTGTGTTACTTGCAGACATGTTTTTTATCATGTTTTCCAGAAAATAAATTTATTATACCAGATTCTATTTGAAATCACATTACTTTAATGTATATACAACTGATTGCTTGTTTCATCAAAACATTGAATTTTGTTAGCATTTTATTGAACAAAATTTAAGATTGTCTCTTATTTTTATTTTTGCTGAGGAAACCAATATTTGCTTTAACTCAAATCATAAGTATTTATACTGTGATTAATTTGTATTTGCCAAACTGATTGCAAAATTTAAAAAAAAATTCTGTACTTTTTTCCAAATAGTTTCTATTCCTCCTTCTAATATAACTTAGACAATCTTCTCAATGGTTTAGTCAAATAATTTATTTATATTTGATTGCAACCTTGTTGATCAGAATCAGGCAGTTTATTCTGAAGTCTGCTTGACCAATGAGACCTGGAAGAGACTTGTGGGAATCACAGAGAGATTCTGTCTCTCTTCGTGTAGCCTGTGACCCTACCAGAGTTGTAGTTTGCGTGTTTTGTTATCGTCTTCATCCGACAAGCTTGTGAGTGACTAGTCATTGTGAACTGGACATGTTGTCACTTTGAGCTAATTCTATTTGTCTCGCTCAAAATTAAAACCTTCTTTGTAATACCTTTGCCACTGGTATTTATCTTCTAGTTCTTCGGCTACTTTGCTCTTCACCTAAGTTGCAAAACCCCATGGCCAATTCCATATTTTACATGTGTCTCTCCACATTCAGTATTTGTGTTTTTAAAACTTTGGATCAAGCCATTCACTCAAGGCATGTTTAGTCACTTTAGGGTTATTATTTTTAAGAGTCACACATTTAGCTGACTGTCCTTTAGCCACATTGATTATCTCACACCTCTTGGGCATTTGTCTCTGGTCTTTTTATTTTGAGACTTTCGAGTCTGCTCTCAGGTGCAGGGAGCGGGCTGCTGGGAGTGACCACTGGGGCAGCTTTTTGTTGGGCTGAATCAGGAGGTCCCGATTCAAGCACCAGGGCTGGTCACGCAGGGCTTCTACTGCACCAGGGGTAATCAGGTTCTCTGTTCATTGTCCTCCTGCTTAACCTATGGGTCAGGCTGCAGGGCAACTATTTGGGAGAGACTTCTTTGGTGGTGACATTTGAGCTGCAAAAAAAGAATAAAACTGACATATTTTAGAAATTCTACTAATGTCAGGCTGTCAGACATGTCCTCTAAAGTCAGAGGAGTCACACTGGCACTGACAGACACAAGTCAGGGCCACACTGCAGAGGTCCTTCGGAATTAAGTCACAGATTGCCATTCACAATGGCCACTCATGCCTCAGACCTCTGTCTTTGACCAAGACGTTTGAATCCAGTACCACTTACTGACAGCAATTCGCCTAAGTGCAAGCACACTTCTCCTGTACATCCTGGGTCTTGGAAACACTGCACTGTGTGGAAACTGAGGTCTCTGAGGTCACTGACCTCATCAACCCTTACTTATTTCAGTCTGATAGAGAACTGGCCAGTTCAATGACACTATTTTCTAAAACTCTCTCATGAGTGACTTCTGAAGCTGCTTTATTTTTTGTTTATCACCTCAATTGTCCCCAGCTGCATATGTGGGCTTCTCCATCCAAGTCTGCAAAATTAACTTTGATGTTCTTTGGGTTTCTGCTTTAACCAAATTTAATATCTCATATTTAACTAATTCTCACTGAAATTAGAAATTTCCTAGAATTCTAGTAGCATACAAATACAAGGGAATGTAAAAATCAACATTTTCTGTCCCTTGTTTTTTGAGTGCCAGGTCTGTAT
Organism: Hydrochoerus hydrochaeris; assembly: GCA_004027455.1. NCBI lineage: Eukaryota > Metazoa > Chordata > Mammalia > Rodentia > Hydrochaeridae > Hydrochoerus > Hydrochoerus hydrochaeris. Next base: position 21,450 of record PVLA01013875.1, on the reverse strand, counting down.
TGGAAACTAATCTCTATACATATTTTCGTATATTTCATATAATTTTCAACTCCAACAGGTAAGCTCAGATGGCCTCCTCTTCCATGTCACTGTCCCTCATGTAACAGACACCAGCACTACTCAGGAAGGTGGATATGATTTAGATTCTTCTCTACCCTCACTAGCACCATCCACTGCCAACTTCATCTTGCAGATTCTACCCCACGTACACTCCTTGATCCAAACCTTCTGTCCTCTGTGTACTTCAGGTGATTTTATGTTTGTCAGAATTTCTACACAATATACTTATTTTTATCCTATTTTGAGTATAATATCTGTCAAAATGTATTTGGTATTTTAGCTGGAATTGCATTTCTACCATGGCAGTTAAAACTTTTGTTTTTACCATGAAGAATTTCCTCCTCAAAATGCTCACTGGTTCTTGCTGCCTCTCTGGCTCTTCCCGGATATCATTGACCAGCAGTCTATGGTGAAGCTCTCCCTGACAATTTCTGTAATATGTAATAATCTAACTTATCGATTCTTTTCTTCATCCACTCTTTGCTTTGATAATAGTTTATACTACACTGAAAGGCTACAATCCTATAGGGAATGAAATCCAACTTTGTTTCTTTTTGGAAAGGAGGAATAAATACCATGATCAGAGTTGAATCTGTAATCATTTTTATTTATTTATCCACTATATTCTAAAAATTAGAATTTTTTAATTTATATCTCCCTGTATGGAAGAATTTGAGAAACAATTCTTCATGGAGGGCTCTGCAGAAGGAATTAATTCTAAAGAATCATTTGAGAAGGTTTTAAACCTCTGCCTAAATTCATCTCTGTCACTGTCACAAAATGCCTTAGGTAAGGGGATTTATAAACAATGAAAAGTATTGCCTGGGAAATCTACAATCAAAGCAGCAATGGGGTTTGTACCCAACGAGAGTTCTTCCTCTTGTACAAATGGCACTTTTTCCGTGTGTGTGTGTGTGTGTGTGTGTGTGTGTGTGTGTGTGGCAGGCATGTGAAGAAGCTCTCTAATTTGTCTAATGCTGACCTCAGGCCATTTGGGAGGCTCTGTCCTGTTGCTCTACCTCGTCTTACCATTGTCTTGGGGTTGGGTTTCAGCATATGAATTTTGAGTAGTGATGAACATTCAGATTATAGTAGCCCTGATAAAGTGATTTTTAACTATAGGTACTACCAAGGTACTTTTTCTATGTTCATTTTATATAACTTACATCTACAATAAAGTACGATTCTTCTTCTCTTTTTTTAATTTATGCAGTTTTGAGTCACACACAAAAAAGAAATTCCTTGATGTAAGTTGGATTTAAAAAAGTATGAAGGGGTTCTTCAGAAAAATGTTTATAAATATCGAGGGAGATTTAAAGTCCATCTGGACTGGGGATCTAGCTGAGCGGCATTAGCACCTTCCTGGCAAGTGTAAAGTCCTGAATTCAGCTCACTAGTGGTATTAAAAAAAGAAGGCCATGCGTGTAAATACCTTTCAAAGCAGTGTCCACTTCATCACACATTCTAATAGAGACACTGCTCAGAGTTCTAGGAATCTATGTCCCTGTTACTCCACCACTGCTACACCTCAAGATACAAATTATAGTGAGTCATTAAGTGGGGTAGCTGCTGTTATTCCTCAGAATGTGCCCTTGCCCTCCCCTCATGAGTTCCTGAAAGTCACTGACCAGAGACATCTGGGACATACGTGTAATCCAGCAGGATAAGTTAATTTAATTTGCAGCAGAAAGGAAATAATAAAACCCAGCGAAATTATGCTGACATCTCCATCAGAAGAGGTCAGGGAGTATTGTGTAGCATTCAGCCTTCTGCTGATAGATCTCTGGGCAGAGTTCAGGCAGCAAGGGCTGGTCTGGATTGGATTACTCCTGAAAAGAGAGGATAGTCAGTACCTGTGTACTTCATATATTTTATGTGGAAGGAAGGAGCATTCAAAAGAGGACTAAAATTTTTATTAATAAAAAGTCAGCTACCATTCGGGTTAGATAGAAGTAAGTAAGATGCCTTCCATCACTGTGAGATTATGAGGGTTCCCATTCTTGTGTTGATCATGCTTTGAGTGTAGCCTTATTTAAATAGTATTTGTATTGTGATTGGGAATAACACGGTCTTGCTGCCATCACAACTCCTATTAGTTTCCTCCAAAATGAGTACGCATACTCTTCATGTTGCTATAAGCTTGGTCACATGTCTTGGGTCCGTGGAAAATGGTTGGAAATGATTGATATGGGTTATGATGAGAACCTTTAACCTTGCCGTGTTGTCCATCTGTCTCTGCTCTCTCTGCTAAGCAACTTTCCACAATGCTAATGGGAACAGCTGCTTCAGCTGGGTCTCAACATAAGAGCACAATCATGGTCCTCACCGGGACATACAAGCCTGTGTGCCATTACCCATGCTCTTGTAAGCGGCAGGGGAGTAAGGGTCTGCTTCCATATTACCAAGCTATAGATGTGTTTGGTTGTTGGAACAAGGTTTCCCTACCTCTTCTTTTAAATATTCCCCATTTACACTTTATGTTACTTTCAAAACAACTACAGAGTAGGAATCTGATTTGAAATTACACTGATAATTCCTAGTCAAGTGTCACCTTTGATACATGGAATCTATAAGTAATGTATACAACTACATTTTCAACTTGTGGGTTTATGGAAATAAATATCGCATTACCACCTTCAACAGTGAGTGTGATTAACCAAAGTATCAATATGGAGAAGATAAGAACACCCCACGTCCTTAACATCAGTTCGTGCTGTTTTCATAGGCAAATCTACAAGGGAACCTCAACCAAATGAAAAAAAATTGTGAAATCTAGAATAAGCACAAAGCAATTTGGATAAATCAAATACGTATTTGTAATAGGGAGAAGTGCAGCTACTTTTAATTTTGAAAGTCTCAGCAGGTATAGAACATACAAGGTTGCTTGTGTATATCTTTCCAGATCATAATTAGATATTGACCATAATATTGGTACTTGAAATACAATATCATGATCGTGACTTTAATCTTCATCTGTTCCTTCATAATGTCACACAGGTGTGAAAATCTAAGAATTCAATTCCTAACTTCCAATTAGGTACTCAGATGGCAAAATATATATTTGGATACTATTGGAAACATATTTACCTAATGCCTTCATATATAAATTGCTAGTTTTCTTAATGGTGACATTAAACTCTCATAAAATGATTACATATTTTAACCACCTCTTTTTCTTTTTTCATGCATCCATAAAATACATCCCATAGGATCCCTGAACATGGTTTCTTTGTGAAATGAAGCTTTTCAGTCAGGCAGTTAAAAAAAATTATTACCACCCTAGCAGATGGAACATCAGTAATTTGGTACTAATCAGCTCAACTGGTTTTACAGAATCTCTGCCCTTAATGTTCTGTGCCTTCATTGTCTATGATTTACATCTAAGCTGAAAAGAGTTTCTTCAAAGTCTGGCAGCTATTGAGAGATGGCTGATGCTATCTCTCTGTCATCTGTCCTTCCACTGCCCAGTGATCTTTGAATCAAGTGGCCAGGAATGGCTGTAGAAAAGAGCACACCTGTAAACAGATTTTTTTTCTTCCCTGAGCCAGATTAAAACTTGGTAGAATAATTGGTGCAGTGCATGCTTTAGACCACCAAGGGGCCACCCCATTATTCCAGCAGCCATCAGGGATAACTGAGACAGATGAAGATAAAATACCTGCAGACAGAACCCCTTTCATCCAGGAGTAAGTTACTAAAAGTTTAAAGACAGGCTTCAGTTATGGATTAAGTATCTGTTTGTCTACACATCCATATGTTATCCATAATTTTAATGTGGTAAAGGTTTTGTTTTGTTTTGTTTTCAAAAGTTTTTGAAGAAATTACCCACAGAAGTCGTTCAAAAACAGTAAAATTTACACTGGTTACCAAGCTTTATGGAAGTTGCTGTTTTATTTCGTTAGAGTTTCATTTCAAGATGTTGAATCCCCAATGTGATTCCATTGAACAGATGTTCAATACTTTGTCCAGTTTGTTTTAAATGCCTGAATGGAAATGTTTTATCCAGTCTAAACTTCTCTAATTTCCTTCCAACCCCAAAAGTGGAAATTGCATTAAGTAGGGTCCTGAAGGAATTTTGATTCTCTGATCTAATGCCATGCTGTTTTTGTTTGTTTAGGATCCTATTATTTTAAGGTTTGGCGGGAATTATTTCCACATTTGATTGATAAATTTTAAGAAGACTAATAATTGCTTTTTCAGTTTTGCTTTAGTAAATCCTTCTCTAGAAGGACATATGATAAGATTACTTCTAAACAAATAGTGAAAGCTATGACTTGGTAATCTGATATCAACTGATAAACCAAAGGAAACTAATTCCTTCATTTGATGATGGACAAAATAGTTAAATCTAGAGCTAAACCTATTTTAGAATGAGCAATTATGTATGTCCAGAAATGTTTGCTCTTTGCATAATAATGGAAATAAAAACATTTTTTGAAAGTTACTGATAAAGATGATTGTTTTGTATGTCATTGTCCCTGATTTTGATACACAGAACTAAATGCAAAAACCAAAATTCTACTCTTTTTAAAGTGGGAAGGGAACCTATTCACTATCAGATGCCAAGACGAGGTCTTCCAAAGAAAGAATTGCTAGAAAACTTGCTTCTTTAGAGATAACAGACAGCATATTTGTGTTGCTTCGGTAGTGTAAAAGGGTGAAACAAAGGAATTGGTGGGACTTAAAGTTGTTTTTCTTTTCTTTTATTTTATGATGACTACTAGAAATACTACAGCAGAAGGCATTTTGTGTGTGAGGATGGAGAAGTTTATGTAGTGTTTTTTAGGGCAGAAATTTACCTAGCATGCCATAAAGAACAGTAATGGTTAAATAGAAAGAAGGCATGTCGAAACATGTGCCGTAGAAAGAAAACTTCACTATGGGAATGCCATGATTGTGCTGAGAAAGAATTGGCAAAATTGTTAGAAGACAAACTAGTTAAAAATATGTCAGACATAGTCATTGATTAAATTGAACTAGATGTATTTAACTCAGTTATATTTGGTAGAAAACAAATTCTAGTATTTCTACCAGTTATAGAAAAAAATTCCAGAATTTTTAAATCGACTTCTCTGTAGTGACTATCTTCTAATTCTCTTCTTGATTCTACAACTGACCTAATATTTCATTGTTCCTATAACCATTTTGAGAGAATTTCAAATGTTTGTTATTGTAATATGCACATTGGCGGAGGTCAAACGCATGGATATATACAAACTCATATTCTCTGCTCAATTACATAAGGTTGGATCAAAGCTAAATAAACAAGTAAACAAACACATTCACCAAATTCTACTTTGCTTTGTCAAATATGTCAAATTCCATGACCCAGAAAAATCACGAAATAGTGACATTACTGGCTGCTTAGCATTCCCTGTCCACCCAGCAGTATTCCAAATTAGCTTCACACTCTGCCCTCTTTTCTTGGGTAACAGCAGAAATCCAGGTGGAGACCACTCCTGGGAAAGCTAAAGAAGTGTGAGCAGCATTTAGAACATTGTAGATGTTAACAACCAATGTGTTTTCAGAGTAAACTTGTTCTGTGAGATGTATGACAACAGAGGTTTTCAGAGATGAAAGACAGATTTAAAATTCTGTGTCCAGAAGTCTGTTCTCAGCCTTCTTTGGCAGTGAGGGTAACGTGGGGCAACCATCAGTTGGCACTGAAATAAACGATTCTGAGGAGTGAAACAAGCCTTCTTTAAACCAAAGAAGGAGAAAATCGTCAGAGGAAACCATGGCTCTGTTCACCAGAAAAGTCAAAAATTAGTAGTCCAGTAACTAGATTTTGTGAACATATTTACTATAGTGTTGGATTCAGTGTCAAAAACAGAAGACAGCAAAGGAGAACATTTTACCCAACAGAATTACAAGAAGAGGAAAGACTGAATGGCCTGTGTTGAGATGCCCCTGGGATTTGATGGCAGGAGGTTTCTAGGCCAGGACCCAGAGGGAGCCAGGGGAGTGAGCCCCGGCAGCGGTGCTCTGCTCCACATTTGTGCAGTTCCTGCCCTGTGTCATTTGCCAGCCTGGCTGAGAATGAAGCATGGATCCTGCTCCTAGCACCTCACAGCCTTCATCGGGAGGTGAGCAAGAGAAGAAGCCACGAGTAGTCATCATGGAAGGTGAAGAACTGGCAAACTGGTGCACACGGTGGGAAGAGAGCACGAAATACTATCAGGCATTGTCAGCAGAGGATCCTCCTGGGACTAACCCGGGAGGGTCCTGAGGGTAAGGAGAGGCCAGCAAGCAAGGTCAGTGTAGAATTCCTGAGACTGAAGAAACACACACACACCACAGATGGAGACATACTGGCACAAGGCCTCAGGAATGAGACTGAAGCCCAGTGGGGTGCTGAAAGTGTTAGACAGTGAAACTCCCTGTATCCACGGAGGTTTAGTGTCAAGACGTCTGGAAGAGGTGCAGAAGACAACTGGCTGGAGGCGCTCCCTGCCAGGAGAGAGCGCTGCTCTGCAGGGAAGAAGACAGACCTGAAGCCAAAGAGTGACATCGTGGGGTCTGAGCTCGTGAGCTGGACTCTGCACATCGAGAAGGGTTCATCTTACAGGTACATCAGGAACAGGTAGCACCCACTTGGCTGAGTGGTGGCTGCATGCGGTGGGATCCGGTCCCAGTGCGGCCCTACTGCGCGCGGGAAGGGCCGTCAGATGCCTACGTGTTAACTCCATTCGTGAGAATAATAGGAAGGGAACAAAACAGTGTGCAACCTCAGAATTACTGCCTTAGGAATGTGGACGCTGCAGACACCCTCGTTAGGGGAACCGACTGGGTGAAGGTAAGAGACCCATGCAGAAGCACAGGTGGTTAATACTCTGTAATTTACAGTGCTGTCTTTGCCTTTCACCTTTTTGCAGTGTGCTAAGAATTCTAACACAGAACCAAGTATCAGTTCCCGAAGTATCATTTCATTCTATTATTACTTACTAAGAACACACTAAGAATTAGAACAAAACCTTTAGTTTTGATACTAAGTGTATTCATATATGTGTCAAACATACAGCAAGTTTTCACTTTTTTATTTCTAGTGGGTTTTAAACTTAGTGCTATGCTAAATAGAAAGCACAAAGCAATTTCAGTTGGCGCTGTTGAAAATTAGAATGTGAATACCATTTTCCATGCAGCATTCAACCTGTATATATCTAATGTGTAAAAGTTTATGAAGTTTTTTGATTCATATTTTTAAATACTACCTAAACAGTGAGATAATGTAAATTTATAACAAATGTTAATAACGTGTTCACATTTATTGAGGGCTTAATTTGTGCTAGCTGCAAAGCTAACCACTTACATTTAATCTTTTATTCAGCCCTTATATAAAACTTATTGCATAGCCATAACAATACTTAAGAGATTTCCTTTATGCATTTGTTTGTACAAAATATATTCATTGCAATTCATTATCTTTTTATAAACAAAATTCATTATCTCATTTTGAACACAATGCATAAATAGTCTTATTAATTGGACCATATATTCTAGTTGGGAGAAATAGATTAACAACACAATTAATGAATTAATTGAGTAATAAGTGAATCATGTAGATTATTGGAAAGCCATAAAGTATGATGGGATTTAAAAATCCAAAGACTGTGTAGCAGGGAAACATGGATTGGAGTGGTCTGGATAGAGCAGAGGATGGGACCAATATTAAATACTGAAAGATGATATTTTACTGAAAGGTGACATTTGAGCAAAGACCTTTTGGGCACAAGGGAAGTAACAAAGTAGGTTTTGGGGAAAGGTGTTCCAAACAGAAGAAGTTCAAGTGGGAATGGGGTGGTTATGAGATATTTCTGAACAGAAATGTAAAGTGTTATTACTGGTGCATGTGTATTTTGACCATTCTGGCCTAGAACAAACCTCAGAAAGACAAGGAAAGCTTAGATGAGTACTCAAGTAATATTGGCTAGTGATGATAGTGCCCATGCAATGGAAGAAGTAGGAGAAATAGGGGGCATGTAATGTATTCTATTTGTTTTACAAATAGAAGTACCTTCTGCTATCAGATTGAATGGCACGTTGGAGGTAAGTGTGTAGTTCAAGAAAGCTGAAAGCATTTGACCAGTGTAAGACTACAAAACATTCCCCTTGTCATTGGACACGATTTCTTCCCACTTTCTGAAGCAGTTCTGCAAATCTTCCTTCCTGTCTTTGGGAGGTATGATTAAAATACAGGAGATTTCTGAGGATCTTCTTACAAGAAGTAAAGAAACTACATTACAGTGTTATATGCATACCCATGTTTACAGCAGTATAACATGTAACAACTTAATGTTGGATGTGGCCTATATGCTCATCAATAAATGAAAGGATAAAAAATGCGATACATGCATACATCAGTGGGCTATTACTCTGCCAGAAAAAGGATAAGTTTGAGTCATTTTTGGGAAACTGAATAGACCTTGAAACTACAATATAAAGATAGATAAATCGGAAACAGGAGGTTAAATATCATGAAATTTCCCTTACATGCCAAACACAAAATACATAAATAATGTAAGGAACCAAATGCAGAGAGATGACAATGAAAAAGAAGACAGAACTTGTAGATAGGAAGAGCCTTTGGGGACAAGGGTAGGAGGATAGCTGGGAGGAGAAAGCAAAGTGAAAGCAGGGTGAGGTATGCGTATGCACCAGTTCCTCAGGGAATAAAATTGTTATGTATAACAAGCTTATACCAAAAATATAAGATGAATGCTGCTGCTAATGCCATTAATAAGAAGTGCAGCCTCATCAGTATGCCACAGTGCACCCCTGTTCTTTAGATCTGGCCCCAACGATGGCTGATTCTTCCTTAATGCCCAAATGACCATGAAAAGTAAATGTTTTAAATCAACCAGGTTATAGAAGCAACCACAAAAACAGAACTAAAGATACTAATGAAAGAGGAATTTAGAGCTGCTTCAGAAAGTGGTGGGAGAGATGGGTTCAGTGTCAGGAATGAAATCAATTCTGAAGGATTCACCATCTAAATCCTGAGCCAAGATTTGGAGGCCATCAGATGAGTGAATGATAGGTAAGAAGGGAAAGATTGAAGGATTCTCCACAGGAAGAGAGCAACAGGAGAAGAGGAAAGAGCAAAACTGGGTAAGGAATGAAGGAAGCCAGAGTCAGGGAATCCAGGTCTCCTTGGAGTCAAATTGTTATAGCTCACACATTGTGTCAACTTGAAAAGTTTAGAAGTTCAACTGAGAGATTCAGCAGGGAGCCAGGATCTTTGTAAATATCCTCACCTTGTGCAAAGGAGGGCACAGAGATCTATGCCACCCTTCCTAGAAGCCAGCTGATTATGAACTGAAACCTCCACAAACACTGTGCTAAATAAACCTTTCCTTTCTTCATTTTGGGTGTCAAGTATTTTGTCCCAGCAATGAGACGAAAGTAACCAAGACACAAATGAAGAAAGAACTTCATGGAGAAGAGAAAATCAGCCAATTCACTTGCTAGGAATCTACCATGGGTTTGGTCCCATGGTGACCCCTGGTGACATTGAGGTGAAGGGTTTTGGTAGAATGATGGAAACCAAAGCCTGTCAGGAAGTTCTTGGTGAGGATGGGTAGGGAGTAATTGGTGAGATGTGTAGAGCGAGAAACAATCAATGGGGTAATAGCAGAGAAACTGGCTTCAAATATTTTCTGATATTTACATTTTAATGACCGTCAAAGCCTTGGTTCATCTGGATGCTGACTGGAATAGTCCCTGGAAGACAATAGAATAGGTAATATTGGAAGAGTGGGCAAGCAGTGCTTTGGGTCCTTGGGTAAGGAGAAGAAACGAGAGACTGACGCAGACGTGGAGACAGTCTCCATTGCTGGGCTTTTGAATGAGTCTTTCATGGAGATACTCAGGGTGACAGATCAGGAGAGATGCAGGGGTTGGCAGGGGAACAGAGGAAGACTGTGGCCATCTGTGCAAGGGGATTGGATGAAAGACTGAAGCGGGAGTCACCACAGTTTGATGAAGATTTTGTATTAAAGTAGACTCTTGGACATTGTGAGAATAAATGTTCTAGACAATAAATATTCCTGGGGTATAGGAGGGTTGGCAGCATTTCCAGCAAGCCTGACATTCCTCCTCAGCAACGGAAAGGAAGAGCAGTCAGCCTGCGGTGCGTTTCTTCAATTGCACAGAGGGAATCGATGTATCATGACATCTAACCTGGATAAAGAGGGGAGGGCAGATACCAAGGGAAAAAGAGGTAAGACATTGATGGAATCAGCAACCTGGAGGCCCTGGTGGGGCTGGGAATTTGGCAGAATGAAGCTCCAACCCAGCAGCTGGAAAGGCAGGTGGCAGTGATGCTGTTGGGCCACCTGGAACTGACATCAATGTGGTGCCTACTGCTGGCAATGACAAGGTCTGGTCTGACTCATGAGGATAAATACAGGTCAGAACTGTTGAGTTTTGCAGAATGTGAAGTGACTTACTAGTTCCTTCTAGCTTTCAGGCCTGGAAAGTTTGATCCCAGAGCTCATGTAACATTGTCTCATTATTTACATAAGGGTTTATATTTTGTCTATACAGTAATATGGACTGCAGATAAATTATACTTGCTATTACTATTACCAGACAATGCAATATATTTTGACCACAAGCAAGAATGGGATTCCAGTTTTTTCTAAGATGGGTTGTGTTATTTTAATCAAGTGATTCTCCCTTGGAGTCTCCTAAAGTAGGACTCAAAGCCAACCCAAGTAATAGTGAATGTGTCCGTCATGTTGTGTCTCTTTTTCTTACAGCTTCCTTACTCTTGTTTTAAGTCAAATTTTTGTACAAAAGTTTGTACTATTATAAAATAAAAACAAGAATCTCTCAGTGCAGAATTTTGATTTATTGTTTGTTTAAAGTGAGGATGATGCTTTGAAACATTAGTAATTATCAGTTTGATCAAGAGAAGTTCAAATTTCATAAAATTACTGTCTATTGTTTTGGAGGTTTTATATCCATTTAATGTAGAAAATACTTCTCTAAGCAACATTTCCCACACTGTGCTGAAGCAGGTCTTCTGAAAATAAGCCAAATGGACAGACCTCTACCTCTTCTCATATTTGAACATGTTCCTTTCTGTGCTGCTATATCCAGACTCTTAAGGAACCAGAGAAATGTTGCAGGGAATGCTATAGCTGAAGTTCGACATGAAATCAAGCACCTGAAATCTTGATTCCCAGAATTTAAATTAGTGGTAAAGGCAGAGAGATAAAACATCATCGGATCACACACAATTGTACGAGAGGTGGCAGAGATGTTCATACCGGGATATAAAAGATACAGAACAAGGATCACCCAGGGAGCCCATGGATTCCCATCTCCTGGACGCACTGCCTTGGCCTTGGCTGTGGGGGCACCCAGTGAGTCCCGCTGGGCCACAGAGTGAAGCTCGACGTGGGTCAGGAGGCCTCGGGGGAGACGCTCCGGTCCCAGAGACAGGTTGGAAGGAGCTGGGATGGCTAGCAGATCCTGACGCAGAAGAGTTAGGAGGGGTGAGAAATACATGTGCAGAGAATTGACACCCAATTATCAAAAGAAAGAAGAAAAGAAAAGAAGAAAAGAAGAGAGGAGAGGAGAAAAGAGAAGAGAAAGAAGAGAAGAGAAGAAGAGAAGAGAAGAGAAGAGAAGAGAAGAGAAGAGAAAGAAGAGGAGAGGAGAGGAGAGGAGAGGAGAGGAGAGGAGAGGAGAAGAGAAGAGAAGAGAAGAGAAGAGAAGAGAAGAGAAGAGAAGAGAAGAGAATGTGGATTATGAAAAGATGGAAAATTTTTGGTGCTGATTTGGATCACGGGACACCTTGGTAGCTGGTCAAACCTTCCTTCTGGGGGCTGCTCTGAGGGCCTCTCCGGAAGCCCCTGAATGGAGCTGCATGAAGTGCACCCACCCTCACCCCTGTGGAGATATCACCGCATCACCTGAGGCCCCCAACAGCACCTAGGCCGTTCTCCTGTGTCTTTCCCTCTCCCTCCCCTCCTCTCTCTGCCCTCTCTTCAGGAGTTGGGACCCCCTTCCCCCTCTGACTTCCACATCAAGGCCTCAAGTCCTCTGGACTCAAAGGCCTGCTCCCGAGGAGCTTGTCTGGCGTCTCAGGCCTTTTCCTCAGATGAAGTGGCACACCCTGTGGTTCCACTTCCCAACTGAAGCGGGGCTGAGCTGAGGCAGCAGCAACCCGGAGGCTCTGCTTTGCACACAGTGCTTCCTGGGCTTCTCAGCTTCCACAGGTGTCGGAGCCCAGTTCCTATGAAATCCCGTCTCACACAGAATCCCAGCAGTTCTGTGTCGAAAACTTTAACTCGTACTGTGCTGAGGCGTAAAAGAGGAGTAACTCAAGGAATGAAAACAAAGTGGAATAAAACTCTACGACAAAGCAGTGAGGTTCAAGGATGCAGAAAAAATAAGGAAAGATGGCACTGACCTTCACAATCTGGTCGGAGAGCATAATGTCTGTAAAAGAAAACACAAATGCATGATGCCACACATGGAAGTCAAATAAGCAGAAACGTTTTGAAGAAACATGGAAAAATCTGAGAAATGCAATGTGGACTAATAAAAATATCAGTGTATACAATACAACTACAGATAGTGTAATAGGCTTTTCTTTTTCCCCATTAAGAAGACTTTTTAAAACTTTTGTTAGTATGTAGAGGTTGGTGACATAGTTCAGCTGTCCAGCACTTGCCTAGCATGTGGGAGCCCTTGTTTCAATCCCTACACTGCAAAAATAAATTAGTTAATTAACTGGTAACATAAAAATCTACTTGATACATCTACAGGTGGCAAAACACATTGTAGGGAGTAAGTCCCAGCGGATGGCGGTTATCTCAGGAGGAGACTCTGATATAAAGAAATTGAAGAATAACACCGATGGTTTCAATGCCATCAAGAATGTTTTAATTTTATGGTTGGGTGACAAGATCTTAGGTCTTGATTCAATCTGGGAGACAGAACGGACATAAATAATGCACTGTGTGTTAAATATTACGGACAAACTACTAATTTCAGTATTATGCATGAAGTGAAACTAGCAGTATCCACACCACACCTTAATTCTCTAGATTAAGTGATGTAACAAGACAGCTAAGCCAGTTACCTAACCCATAAAGTGCTCAGAGCAGTGGTGGGTACCTGACAGATGCTCTATGATTGTTCTTTCCTTAAGTTTATAAAATATGCAAGGGAAGCAGAACTCCAGAAAGACAAAGTGAACTCAGGAAAAGCTGAGCACCCCACATGCAAGGAGCACAAGGCCGGTTAGGATTTTGGGTTCGGAAGCAGGTTTGCACCAGGGCACTGTCCGTTGGTCCTAGGTAATACAATGCGTGCTCTGTGCTTCTGTTTTCTCACCTGTAAACAGAAGAACTAAAAGGAGCTACAGGATTGTGAATTTCAAAACTATCTATAAACTGGTACTGTGTGTGTGTGTGTGTGTGTGTGTGTGGTGAGTGGTTTACGACAGCATCAAGACTATAAGTGCTGGGGAAATATTAGAGAGCTGCATTGCTGTTCTGTTGTTATTATTTCCTTTCTACAAAGGACCACAGAAAGCAGAGTCCAACATATAAAGATGAAAAGAAAAGTCTCAAGAAGCTAGAAAGTAATCAGGTTCTACACATGAAGAAGCATTTGCTTGTAAAGATGAAAATTTCAGAGAAATATTACCAGGGAATTCTTCCTTAGCTCCTTGTTAAGACAAAAATGATGGACCATCAACACTACACAGAGAGGAAGTCCAGTATCCTCAAGACTCACACAGGAAAACTAAGATGGTAAGTCTGAATTTTAGAAGCAACTTTTATCAAGGAGAAATTACAATAAAACTATAGGAGCATAACCAAAGCAATTGACCACCAAATGAAACTGGATTGGTATTCATTAAAATAATATAAAGTTCAATGCAAACATCATTTATTTTTTATTAAATAAGTAAATGTATATTGTTATTAATAACATAAGGATATATGAAAATAAAATGCAGTATCTTGTCTTCAGTAACAACTAAGCAAATCTTTCCCAAGAAACTTCCACTTTGAAAATTACTGTTTGTTTGTTGGCTTCTTATGTATATTTTTTGATGCTATAGATATAATTATGTAACATCTATTATATATGATGGTGTATGAATTTATGTATATTTTATAAAGTTAGATACTGTAAACATACTTACGTGATTATTCTTTTACATCCATTTGAGTTAGCTGTTACATTTTTTCTGGAATTTAGCTGTTTCCTATTTAACGATAATTGCAGGTCCCTATGTTATGCCACACTAACTGGGCCTGGCCTGTGCTGCTTCTCAGCCTTCTGTCCAGACTTTTATGGATTCTCTTAATTGTACATATTGCAACATATTGATAGATTTTAAACCATCTAAGCCAGCTAGCACATTAGAAGAGCATCGATATTACTATGTTTATGTGCACATCATTTCATAACAACCTTCCTGGCCATGAGTTAAAGATACAGAGGCTAAGAAGCCTACCATTCTGAACGCTGCCAGAGAATGCCCACGAGGATACAGTTCCTTTCAAGCTTTCTCAGCATCTTCCCACCATATACAGTGACAACCAGTCCTTGAGCTCATGTGGTCTGGTATGTATTTTAGAGGATGGCACCTGGCTGGGTAATATTTCAGTCTCAGCACAGACAAGCAAGTGCTTTTGGTTCTGATATTCTTTTAACACCTTAGCTATGCATGTAACTCTACTGGAAATCACATTATTTGGGAATATTGATGTAAATGACATGATTTTTATCAGGCTAATGATTATTCAGCTATGTTTCTCTCTCTCTCTCTCTCTCTCTCTGTCTCTCTCTATTTCTCCTCTTTTTTTGAATTACATACATTTTTTCATCCTTGAAATGCAGAAATTTTACCAGTGTGTTCATAGATCAATGTTGTGATTCATTGACCCTGTTCCATCCAGGGTCTTTTCTTCTGAGAAATCTGTGAAATGGAACAATGTTCCTCCATTAGTTTTTTTTTTTTTTTTTTTTTTTTTTTACTACCCTTGCTTTACTGTGGCCACTACATTCAGCTCCAGAGTACTGTCATATAAGACTAGATCCTACTGGTATCTTGCTCATAGATTGTTCACTTTGTGTGTTACAATTATGCTTTCTGTTGGGGAAATAGCCTAAGCTTCTAAAATCAGGGCCTTGAATTTCAGTTCTATACTTTTAATTCATCCAAATGTCCAGTATGATGTGATTTTTATTTTGCCATGCTGAAATGAGGTGTTTTAATAGTCTAGAAAAACCTTCTCATTTCCTGCACACATCTTTTCAATCTCAGCCTGTCATTTCTCTATTTTTGTTTCTTTTCTCCTTTCACTAATCATCCATATCTTGTGATACCCTTAAGATGAGAAATATGGGAATTAAGAAAATACTTTTTTCTAGAAATTTTCTATGCATTTTATTTCCAGATAATTTTTACAAATTTTCTTTGTCTTATTGTACATGTTTTTTTCTCTGATATTTAGTGATTTGTAGCATTGAATGAAGTACTATGCTTATTTAGATGTCTAGATGCTAAAATTAGTTTTGTTGAAATTATTATCCTCAGGTCCTTAATCTGTCAAGAGACTTGAAAAAATACACTCAATTAGAATAATATCCTGTGGGCAAATAAAAATATATACAATATACTGTGCCTTAAAATGATAATGGTTTCAGTCACCATTAAAAATAGCAAAGTAATTTTAAATATTCCTATTTTTATAATTCACTAAGATCTAGATAAAATCTTTCTACGACAATACTGAAAATAACTAAGGTTCATTTTCTCATCATGTGACACTTTTTTATACTAAAACCTTTTAAGCTTTTATATTTTTAACTTTACAACCAACTCTTGAGGCAGGATCCTTTTCAGTTTATTTTAATACGATGAAGAACATTTGAAAAATATGAAGATAATCTAATTTGCCCAAGGGCACAATTCTTCTATATCTTGGTGTCACATTATATCTCAGGTCTGTCTGTTTAGCGACCCAATTTTCTCAATTCCTCAACAACAATATTTTTCCTACCAATTCGTAAATGTCAGTGTATGCATGCATGCATATGGGAGACAGTGTGTGCGCATATGTGTGCTACAGACGTGTTGTGAAATGTTTTCTGTGAAGATGGGACCCTGGATGAACTTTTAGTATCTGTATATTCTATTATCTATAATAACTGTTGATTAATTTTGTCAATAAAAATACCTAATGACTTAACACAACATGTATTAAAAAGAAAAATTTGTATAGGAAGTGATTAAGAGAGAAAACCTGGAGTGTCCATGTATAGGCAAGGCTGTAGTCTTCACTGTGGAGTCCAAGAGGCAAGCTGCAAGGGAGCAGAGCACAGCTCACGTCAATTGCTCCTATCAGTGATGTTGAAACTTGTCTATGGATGACAAAGTATGAACAAAAGTAGCTGATACAAAGCATGGTCAAGACCATTTACTATACTATTGGTGTCAGCAGAAGCTGTTTGTATATACGCTGATATTCTTTTATGGTTTGTGGGATTGTGGTAGTAATGACCACCATGGGATTGTGGTAGTAATGACCACCATGGGAATTACATCTATGAAAGTGAAGTATAAATTGGTGTAAACCAACCACATATAAAAAAATTGCATAAGCAATCCTAAAAGATGGAAATTTTGTATTATAGAGAAGAGTGAGTGTATAAAGAATGGTAAAGAATGATTTGGGCAGTCCACGGAATTCAGGAAGGACAGCAATAACATCGCTTGCCAATGAGGTACACAACTCTGCGAGAGTATGAATTAATTATACATGGTGGAACATGAAATAAATATTGAATTTAGTGCTAACAGTACTATACAAATTCATGATAGTCTAAGTAAAATTCTGTAATACATATATTTTAATGTCCAACACATGGAGAATCTGACTCATAAACATGACTTTACAAGTATATTATTTTACAGAAGAGATAACATTGTTCTCAGTATTTGAATAGACTTCTGAGGAAGTTCTTCCTGAGAACAAGCAAACCATAAAAGAAGCCCATGCTCTTTCTCTTATAATTGATTTTACTGTGTGCTGAAGAACTTTTAAGTATGAAGGAGAACATGGTCAAGGAAAGACTGAAGGAACAGAGAAACATTCTTAACAAATTGCAAGAGAATTAAAGCTTAACACAAACAAGCTATGATGAAGAAACACATAGATGGTAATTGTTTATTTGTTCTTTTCATTTTACTTTTTCTTGAAAGATTTCATGTGGACATGTTTGAAATAGATGCATTTAGTTAGCTGGAGCCATATTAGGAAGACAGACAGTGGTTGCATTTGTGTTAGTGTGGCCTTCAATAGCCCTGATATTAGTATCAGTCCATTTTTCCATGGATTAAATTCTTATTCCATAAAAGATATGCAACAGCATTTTCTGAGGTGACTCAATTATGCAGCGATGGTTTTGAGAGTGTGTTACTGAGTGTTAACTCAGTGTGAAATGCTGTCACCTTTGGGCATCATTTTCTTTAATTTGTCTTCAAAGGATTTACATCCTCATTAATATCAACCTCATTTTAAATTTTCCTTTTATGAGTCACTGTGATAATAGCGGCAAAAAGTATGTCAAACTTTTTTAGTACAAAGTAAAATTTAAAGCATATGACATATGAGATTGTAAATAATTCCCCAGACATCAGGGGCAATGTAAATAAGATGCCATTTCTGGGTTCAACTGAATCAAGCAAAAAGCATGATTCTAATTATGTGGGGGTCTTGATACTACCTGCGTCTGCTTATCTTTCCTGAGCTTGAGTGCCCTTGCTGCCACCTGGAACCACTTAGTGGTCTTGATTCACTTGCTTTTCAACACTGCCAAGTCTCTGAAAGAGTATTTGTTCCTTTGTCAGGAGCAAATTTGATTGTGTTATTAATTTATATCAACAAACATTTAGGAATTTTCCTTTTTTGTTTAGTTGGAAACAAACAAAAATCTCCCTACATGATGAAATTTGTAGCAATAGATCTCTGAAGAGAACCATGCTTGTGGAGATTTTCCTCTCCCATAGGCGCAGGGAATGCCAACACACCCATACTGAGATGCTCACAGGAGAAAAGCATGAGAAATTCAATAAGAGTCTTGCATGATGCTCCAGCCTTCAGGAAAGAACACCTGCAGTCATGAGAAAACGTCTATTTTTATTCTCAGGCTCACTGAAGACTGAACAGCTGTGGAGAAATGAGAATGGTGAGCAGGCAGGGCCTCTCTGTTCCAATTAACTGTGAGCTTTCTGCTGCTCCAGGGCCACTGGGGAAGAGGGTTCACAGGAGAAAGGAAGGAGTGACCCTTACAGGTTCTATGGATTGCTTAGCGGAAGTAGGATCTCGTGTCTATGACCAGCCTTGGGAAGAGGAATCTGGTTTCTGTGATTCGCTACAGGGAAGAAAGAAGAGTGGGGGGAGGAGAAGGAGAGAGAGAAATTGCTTCCTGGGCCTTTCTAACCTCCTTCATCTCCAATCGTTCAGTGTGCAGGATGCCACACTTTAAAGCCAACACAGAGCGAGGGACTTAGCTCAGTGGCATAAGCACTTGCCTGGCAAGTGTGAGATCGTGAGTTCGATCCCCAGTACCAAAAGCAAAGAAGAAGAAGAAAAAAACCCAAAACATAAAGCCAACACAACCCAGAACACTGTCGGAGGGTTTTTAACATAGTTTCTTAATGTTATGATATTTAATCCAGGACCAAGCATTTAGGCCAGTGATTCATTCATCCTATCTCAAGCTATCTGGTATCATGATATTCAGAAGCCTCATTTTAAATTACATCAAAGTACTATCGTGTCATAAATTTACTGAAATAATAAAATGAGTCATTACACAGTTGAATTTGTTGTAGTCATATAGATCATGGTAAAATCTCCAATTAGGAATAAAGAGGGGATCAAGTCACCAGGAAAATATACCAATCATAACATCTGATATACCAAATACTGTGTTTTAGAAATACAAAAAGCAAGTAGAAAGAATTCACTGGGAAAAATATAAAAAGAATTGGGGATTCCTCAATATTTTCTTACTTTACCTGTAAGACTCAACAATACTATTATGGATATAAATCTATTCCAAAAACTATTTAAAAACAACTTGATATACAGAAATATCCAGTTCTTTTCAGTGATTTTTAAACTATTATTATTGTAAACTGTAGCACCTTGTGTAACATTCCTTCCATTTAAATCCACATGCTAACTTTTAAAAAATTGAGCACGTTTGCTATCTGCTTCCCAAGTTTTAAAGCTTTTGCTTAGAATACTAAAAATAACCCCCAAAATTGAGATTTAATATAGCATTTGTGATCATAAGGTCTAACCAAGAAGATTAAGCTTTTCAGGGTTGAGGTGTTACCGAGTCTATCAAGGGGTTACCACCTCTCAGCTGGTAAGTATTGGTGGTATGTTTGGGGCCACAGAACTCATGGCAGTGAAGGAAACCAAGAAAAAGTAATTAAGCAATGTCAAGGGTAAGTGTGTCTGATGTAAAAATAGCTCACCTTCCTAGTGAGAAAGCCACTGTTGTGGACTCTGGTCAGCAGCCTCTTTAAGGAGCATAATTATCTTCTCTTTCTTTTTAACTATTGATAATTTTTGAAAGTTTGTTGGCAAAAGCTTGCTAGACATTGTAATGACATTGCAAGAAAGGTCACTAAGTAAGTAATCTGAGTGCTCTGAAGCAAGAGCCAAAATATGGATTTGGCAAAATATGATTTATGCAAAATATGATTTTTAAAAACTTTTTTGCTACATGTGATTTTTTTAAAAATGCATGAAGGTAACATATCTCATCTATAGTAATATATTAAAATAGACTGATTGATTGGTGACTGACTGTGTTAGTTACTATGCTACTGCTGTGACAAAATATGGGATACCCATGAGCTTTAATTTGCCTTATGGTTCAGAGGAATCAGTCCATGGTCAACTGGCTCCAAGGCAGAAAAAATGGCAGTAGGGTGTGTTAGGGCAAAGATGCTTAGTTCATGATGATCAGAAAGTAGAGCAGTGAAATAGTAACATCTCAGAAACTAGCTAGGGTGAGACATCAGAGAGTACTGAAGTTATGCTTCCAGGACCCCAAGAAACAACCAGAAGCATGTGTCATCTATCCTGCAGCAAGAGCCCAAAGCCATTTAGTTCACATTTCCCCTTAGCCAACAGAATGCCTAGAGATAAAATAAAAGGAAGTTTTTACTTTTGGAGTTTGCTTGATTTTAGTTCATATTTGTGAATTTGAAAGATTTGGAAACTAGATTTTGTATTTCCTCATGATTGTCAATTAGTACATAATGTATCTTACAACTTGTGTCAGTTCAATCCTATCTGGAAGTCTCACAGTATTTGAAAACAAAATTTGCAAAAACTATGAAAAAATTCATCCTAATTTGTTTTTAGTTTAAAGAAGAAACTTAATGTTCTTTTTTAAAAGTTTTATTAATTTAATTAAGTTTTTTTTGATTTTGTATTTTCGAGGCAAGATTTTACTATGCATTTCAGGCTGGACTTAAGCTCACTTTGTAGCCCAGGTTGGCCTCAAACTTGCCACAATCCTCCTGCCTCAGCCTCCTGAATGCTGGGATTACAGGTGTGTGCCCCCATGCCCCCATGCCCAGCACAGCTGAATGTTCTTAAGCTATTTGTCCCTTCAAATAAATTCTGCAAGACATCTCAACTAAATTATTTGTTGTTATTAAGTTCTCCTAAGAGTTTTCCAATAACTGTTTTAGGTCATTATTAGAAAGGTGCTGGTATTGACATATTGTTGTGGCATCCATGTGGATTTGCATGCATGTGTGTGTGTGCATGTGTGTGTGTGTGCCCCTATTTGAATTTCTATTAGTAAGAGCTACACTTCTCTTTACCTATGTCTCTGATTTAGTCCCTCATATTGTAATCCTTGCCTATTATGCAAATCAGTTTCTTTCTCAAATTAGAATGTAACATATGGACAGCCAGGTGTATCTTTAATTAAAAAATAGGGTTGAAGATTTAGGGAAATATTTTTCAGAGCTAAACCCTTTGCGCTGCATATTTTCTTCATAAAATATAGAAATTAATGGAGTGGTACTTGGCAATTTTCTCTTGAAGATATGTAGAGCTGGCATTTCTCCCTTTCATTACTAGACACTATCTGAAAACAACAGCAAGAACAAAAATACAAAATATTATTTTTAATTTAAAGCCAGGAGAATATTAGAATTCCATATCAGCACAGGGAGGGCTGATATTTGAGACCAGCTGAAAAACACCGGAGCATCTTGTGGACCAGATTCAAGATAGGACTCAGATCTCAACAATCAGAAAAGACCCAGCTAAAGGCAAGTCTTGTATAAAGTGGGAATCACTTGAGTTTGCCAGG
>PVLA01013874.1:0-34034 GCA_004027455.1 Hydrochoerus hydrochaeris | reverse complement strand
AACTCACAGAATTTCTCCTGCCTCAGCATCGTGATCTTGGATTACAGGCATGTTCCACAATGCCTGGCTTAATTTGGAGAAAAGATAAACTTGCCTCAAAAATTGTCACTGGTTAAGAATGTTCCCTATTATGATATCATTTTTTGCTTTTTAAATAAATTTTTTATTTTATTTAAAGACAGAAGGAAAAGAAAATTTTAAAAATAGACAAAAATATAATACAGAATTTTAAAAAATTAACATCATAAAATTGCTAGTTGATACATTACATATTGTCATCTTAACAATAGCTGTTAAACTTACAAAATCAAAGCATAAACAGTGGCTAGACACTCAACCATTGATAGTGCTAACTCTGCTGTTCAGTGGTCTAACAGAAATTTAGTGATATGGTCATCTATCTTACACACTATACATACTGTTATATACTTTAGAGCACTTTCCTTCTCTTACACTTTTACAATATCTATTATATCTGTTATACTTTTATATGTATTATGCTTTTATATTTATTATACTTTTTGGATCCCATTTTTCTGTCTGTTCTTAAGTTTTACACTAGAGAGACAATGTGATATTGACTTAATGTGAGTCTTGTTTATTTCACTAATGAGGATATTCTCAAGTTGTCTCCATTTACATATAAAGGCCTCAAGATCATCCTTTTTTATAGCTGAGTAATATTCCATTGTATAAAAATAACACAACTGGACCATCAGATCAAGAAGAGCTTGAGGCAAAGTATTCCAAACCCTGAAAGAAAATAACCTCCAGCCCAGATTGATGTACCCTGCAAAACTGTCACTAGAAATTAATGGAGAGACAAGATGCTTCCATGACAAAGAGGAACTGGGGGAATTTGTGACCACCAATGCAACCCTACAGAGAATACTGAAGGACATTCTGGAGAGAAAGAAAAAAGTACCAGGATTTTAGGAACAGTGGCAGAAAGGTCTCAATGAATGGGGCAGGCAGAAGAATGAAGGAGAAAAGTAGACAAGCAAAGGAAGAAAAATGGCATAGCAGAAATGAGGCAGAGAAGATTGGCTATAATCTCTAACATATATGGCCTTGATACCTTAAAAAAAAAAAGGCAGAGTAGATCCGGAGGTAGGGTCCATTGAGATGCTCTATATAAGAACTGTAATCAACCTGAGAGAGGGTTTATGGACCAAAACTCAAATATGAGAAAATAATGCTCTATGCAACAAGGAGCCAGAGAAAAATCGAAGCAACTCAACCACCATCTGCAGATAGGTTGGAAAGACACAATACTTATGTGCAGAAGAGAACTACTCAGCTATGACGAAGGAAAACCTTGAGGCTTTTGTAGGTAAAGGGATGTAGATTGAGATCAAGTTCAGGAGTGAGAAAGTTCGGAACCACTTAGGTAAAAAGCAGGTTGCCCCCTCAATCTAAAAACTGAGAGACTTGGTGGGACCCAAAATGTGCTGCACCCTGTGGGAGTGAAAGGAGAGGAATAGTCTAAAAAAAAGAAGGCAGAGGATTTGTTAAGAGTGTACCAGGATTTAAAACTCACATTACTCACATCACTCTGCTTAGATGGATAATATTCTGTTCCAGTTTGTCTACTTGTACTAGATTTTAGGGCACAGACAGTTACCCTGAAAATAGCAGGATATAGTACAGTACTCATCCTTAATTTCCTATTAACTTAATCTGAAGCTCTGTATAACTTACACTGTTTCACCATGACTGATCTTAATAGAATCTGGTTTGTGAGATTGCTGATTTGTATTGATAGATTTTATTCAAGCTGTTATGATTGATAGTATCAAGTCTGAGAGTATAGGCAACTACACTGAAGATGACAAGATTCACAGAATATCTACTCTGGTTTGATTATTACCTGCCTTTGAAGTTTTATACTGTCTACAATGTTATATTTTTACTAATATTGTTATGTGCTGCTATATTCAATTATACTGCTATATTCAGTTATGCTTGATGATATAGACAATTCTATTGAACATAATAAGAGACAACACAGTAACCATTGTAGATCACCTTGTACTGTGGTTCCATATGACTTTTTGATTTCATATTTTTATAGGAATTTGTTTTGTTTTGTCTTGCTATGTTTTGTTTTTCCTTCTAATACAGAAAGGCTAGAAATACAAGTAAAGACACATGCGTGAGTAGCTGTTTGCAGTCTCACTATTTGAATATCTACTTTGTATAGGTTAATTTTGTAACTTGAACAACTATTTCTAAGAGGACAATATGTAATTTATTAACCAGTGATTTCTTAATGTTTATCTTTTTTTGAAATTCTGTATTATTTCTACACTTTTCATGTTTTTTTCTCTTTAAATAAATCTTTTAACATAAAAAAATAAACCACAACTTTTTCATCCACTCTGCAGTTGATGGGCATTTTGGTTTTTTCCAAGATTTAGCTATCACAAATTGTGCTACTATGAACACATATATCACTGTGACATGACCTTTTCAATTTTTCTGGGAAAATGCCCAGGAGGGTTATAGCTGTATTTAATGGAACTTTCAATCCTAGTTTTTTGAGGAATCTCCATACTGATTTCCATAGTGGTTGTACCAGTCTGCACTCCCACCAAGAGTGGAGCAGTGTTCCTTTTTCCCCCCACAACCTTGCCAACATTTGTTATCAGTTGATTTCTTGATTGCAGCCATTCTTTCCAAGGTGAGATGAAATCTCAATGCTGTTTTAATTTGCATTTCTCGAATGGCCAGTGATGGTGAACATTTCTTCATATATTTATTTGCCATTTGTATTTCTTCATCTGAGAACCGTGTGTTCATCTCTGATGCCCATTTTTGGAAAGAGACTTTGAATTTGGGAAGCTTGATGTTTTTCAGTTCTTTATGTGTTCTGAATATAAGTCCTTTGTCTGAGGGATTGCTGGCTAAAATTCTTTCCCACTCTGTGGGTTTTCTTTTCACTTTGTTGGTGATTTCTTTTGAAGTGCAAAAACTTTTTAGTAATATGAGATCCCAGTTGTTGATTCTTTCAAGAGTTTCCCATGTAGTTTGCATTTTGTTCATGAATTCTCTGCCTACCCTATGTCTCCAAGTTTTCTACCATCTTATCTTCCAGTAGATTTAGTGTTTTTATTTTAATATTTAGATCTTTGATCCATTTTGATTTTATTTTAGTGTATGGTGGTAGGCATGGGTCTATTTTTAGTCTTTGACATGTGGAAAGCCAATTTTTCCACACCATTTATTAAAGACACTATCCTTCTTCCAGTGAACATGTTTAGCCCCTTTGTCAAATATCAGGTGGCTGAGTGTCTTTGTAGTTGTGTTTGCATCTTCTAATCTGTTCCATTGATTCTCAGGTCTATTTCTTTGCCAGTACTATGCTGATTTTATTACCTTGGCTTTGAAGTATAGTTTCAAGTCAGGAATTGAGATGCTTCCTGTCTTGCCATTGTTGCCCAGAATCACCTTTGCTATTCTAGGTTTCTTCTATTTCCAGATTTAGGAATATTTTCTATAGATCTCTAAGGTATGTTAATGCTATTTTGATTGGGATTGCATTAAATATGTATAACAGTTTTGGGACTGTGGCCATTTTTGCATTGTTGGTTATTCCTAATGAAGAGCAAGAAATATCCTTCCATTTTCTAATATTTTCTTCAGTCTTTTTTTTTTTTGTACTGGGGATTGAACTCATGACCTCATGCTTGCCAGACAGGTACTTATGCCACTGAGCTAAATCCCCAGTGTTCAGTCTCCTTTTGTAGATTACTATAATTTTCAGCATATAGATCTTTTACTTTCTTGGTTAGGTTGATACCTAAGTATTTCGTTTTTTGAGATATTATTATGTAAGGTGATATTTCCATAATTTCTCTGTCAGTGAGTTTTTGTTTGTGTACAGGAATGCTATTGATATATTTTTTTCTTTTTTTATAATTTTATTTAAAAAGAAAAAAAATCAGAAAAAGGGGTAGAAACAATACAGAATCTCAGAGAAAAAAAGCAGTAAGAAATGACTAGTTGATAAACTACATACTGTCTTCTTAGACCTAGTTGTTAAAGTTACAAAATTAAAGCATACAAAGTGTATATTCAAACAGTGAGACTGAAAAGAAGTTCAATGATCTAGTAACAACTTAGCAACATACTTATCAATCCTACACACTCAAACATACATGCAGCCATATCCTCTAGAGCACTTTCTTTTCTTCTTTTTACTTTTTAAGTCCATTATCTGCTTAGTTGTATCCTGTTTCAGGTTTCTCAGTACCTTACTGACTTGTTTTGTTGTTGTTACATACTTTTAATCACCTTATATAATTCTGTTGCCTTGTTTTTGAGTTTCTCCTCATCCATGATCCATGGATCAGCTTTGGTGGAGCTGGGAGATTATTGGAGGTATTTTGTTACTTTCTTATCTACTTTTTTTTTTTTTGAAGGTAGCAAAATACAGCAGAAAAAGACAGAACAAACCCATGCGACTGCACTGCAATAAAACTACCACAGAACCTCAGAGCAGGTCACCAGGATACAAGCAATGGGCTCAATAGTACAGCCCATTTTGTTCACATTAGCTGTTCTTTCAATCAAATGGAGGAAAATGGAAGGAAATATCGAACTTTTAAAAACAATATTGAATAAAGCAGTACCATTAATCAAAACTGAGCAAAACAGTGATAAAAATATTTTCCTTCAAAGAGATGGTAGAAGGAAATCCCCCTTACTTGTCAAGCTGTATACATTCACCCTCCAAAAACATACTCAGACCTCCGATGCCTACTGGCTAACGGGGGGGTGGGGTGGGGGTGGATCAATGTCTGATTCTTAGCCCGTGCACCAGCAGGGCCCCAGCTGCTTACCAGGGCTGCCCATAGGCTGCCTGTTCTCCCAGCACCCAAAGTTCCAACATGATGCCGAGCTTAGGTGTCGCTGCTGGTTCTTGCCCTGGTGTGCCAGTGGTTTGCCAGGCCACCAGCTGCTCCCCAGGGTGGCGAGTAGGCCGCCTGTTCTCCCGCGCCCAAAGTTCCAACATGATACAGAGTTCATGAGTTGCTGATAATTCCAGTCCTGGTGCGCCAGTGACTTCTGCTATTGATATTTGAGTGTTCACTTTGTATCCAGCTACACTGCTGAATTTGTTTATTACCTCTAGTAGTCTTTAAATGGAGATTTTTGGGTCTTCTATATAAAGTATCATGTCATCTGAAAATAATGGTTATTTAACTTCTTTTCCTACCTTTATTCCTTTTATTTCTTTCTCTTGTCTGATTGCTCTGGCTAATATATACAGAACTATATTGAATAAGCATGGTGAGAGTGGACATCCTTGTCTTGTTCCTGATTTTAGAGTGAAGGTTTTCAGTTTTTGTCCATTTTGTATAATGTTGCCTGTTGGTTTGTCATAAATGGTCTTTATGACATTGAGGTAGATAACCATCTATTTGAGTTTCTGTAGGGTTTTTACCATGGACAAGTGTTGGACTTTATCAAAAGCTTTTTCTATGTCTATTGAGACTATCATGTGATTTTTGCTTTTTGCCTCTGTTGATGTTGATTTGTGTATGTCAAATCATCCCTGCATTCCTGGAATAAATCCCACTTGGTCATGATGTATAATCTTCTTGTTGATTTGCTGCATTCTATTTGCCAATATTTTATTGCGAATCCTTGCATCAATATTCATTAGTGAAATTGACCTATAGTTCTCCTTTTTGATTGGGCCTTTCTCTGATTTTGGTATCAGCATGATATTTGCCTCCAGGAGTGAGTCAGAGAGGACAGCTTTTCTTTCAATTTCATTGAAGAGTTTAAGGAGTATTGGGGTTCTCTAAATTTCTTATAGAGTTCAGCTGTGAATCCATCAGGACCAGGGCTTTTTTTTTGTTGGTAAGTATTTAATTACATTTTTTATTTCAGTAGCTGACACTGGGTTATTCAAAATTGTTGTATCTTCTTGATTGAGCTTTAGTAGTTCATATGTTTCTAGAAATCTGTCCATTTCTTCTGTTTTCCACCCTATATGAGTAGAGATTTTCAAAGTAGGTGTTCATGATCTTTTGAATTTCCATGGGATCTGTAGTAATTTCTTTCTTTTCAGTCCTTATTGTGTTAATTTGAGTTTTTTCTTTCTTTTTCTTGATATGGTTGGCTAGAAGTTCATTAGTTTTATTTATTCTCTCAAAAAGCCAGCTCTTTGATTTTTTTTTTAGTTTCAATTTCATTAATTTCTGCTCTGTTCTTTTCAATGTCCTCTCTTCTATGAGCTTTGGGTTTGACTTGCTCTTCCTTTTATAGAAGGTTGAGATGTATCATTAGGTTGTTTATTTGTGCTCATTCCATTTTCTTGATGTGACAATTTATTGCTGTATATTTCCCTCTTGGGACTGCTTTCATTGTATCCCACAGGTTATGGTATGTTGTATCTGCATTTTCATTGAATTGTAGATATTGTTTTATTTCTTCTTTAATTTCACCTGTAACCCACTGGTTGTTCAAAAGGTTATTATTCAATTTCCATGCATTTATGCAGATTTTGCAATTTCTTTTGCCATTCATTTCCAATTTTATTGTGCTATGGTCAGATATCATGCATGGGATAATTTTAATCCCTTTACATTTACTTAAGAATATTTTATGAGTTAGTATTTTGTCTATATTGTAGAATGTCTCATGTGCAGCTGAGAAGAATGTATATCCTGATGTGGTTGGATAGAACACCCTGTAAACATCCACTAAGACTACTTGCTCATAGGTATGATTCTGTTCTGTTATTTCTTTGGTGACTTTTTGTCTAGTTGATCTATCTCTCTGTGACAGTGGGGTGTTAAGGTCCCCTATTACAATTGTGTTCTTGTGTATTTGGTTTTTCATGTCCATTAGTTATCGGTGTCACATAGTTTTGTGCTGCCATGTTTGGTACACATATATTTACAATTGCTAGTTTTTCCCTTTCAAGTTTTCCACTAACAAGTATGTAATGGTCTTCTTTATCTCTTTTAATCTTTTTAGATTTGAAGTTCATTTTGTCTGCAAACAGAATAGCTACCCCTGCTTTTTTCTGTGCTCCTATTGCATGGAATATTTTTTTCTATCCTTTGACTTTTAATTTATGAGTTTCGTAAGATATGTTTCTTGTATACAGCATATTGTGGGATCCTGTTTATTGATTCTGTCAACCTGTTTCTTTTGATAGGTAAATTGAGGCCATTTATATTTATGGATTTAACTGATATGTACTAGCTCAACTTTCTCTTGTTATGTTCTTGTTGTTTGTTTTCTGCTTTCCTCCCTTGTTTAATTTCTTGCCCTGACTGATGGTTTCTTTCTGTTGTTGTTATGAAAATTATGGTCATTTTTATCTCTATCTAGTATGTCTTTCAGTACTCTTTCTAGGTTGATTTGGTGGACATGAATTTCTTCAGTTGTTCTTTGTCATTGAAATATCTTGTTTCTCTATTAAATTAGAAAGACAGTTGTGCTAGGATATCAGCCTGGGATGAAAGTTGTTTTCTTTTAGGGCTTGAAATAATTCACTCCAAGCTCATTTCAACTTTTGGGTTTGTGCTGAAAAGTCTGTCGTGGTTCTAATGGCAGGAAAGAATTCACCTTTCTTTGATTGGTGAGTTGTGTCTTTTCTCTAACAGCTTTTGGTATTCTGTTTTTATGCTATATGTCTGGGATCTTAATTATTATATGTCTGGGTGCAGATTTATGTTGGTTGTGACTGACATTCTATATGCCTCACTTATCTGCATATCAGATTTTTCTTACTGTTTGGGAAATTTTCTGCTTTTACTTCTGTGAATTCTTTACTGATTTCATTCCCATTGACTCCTGCATCTTCATTGATGCCTATTAGTCTTATATTGTTTCTCTTGGTGTCATTTTGAAGCTGCTGAATTGTCATTTCATGCTGCTTTGTTGTTTTTAAAAGTTCTACCTTTTCATTATCACTATCTGTGATCCTGTTCTCAAGGTCCAAAATTCTATCCTCAGTTTCATTGAAACAGTTTTGCCAGCTTTTGATAGAATTTTTCATTTCTTGGATATCTCTTGGAATTTGTTTCATGGATTCTGCTGGTTTTCTATATTGTTCTTTCAAGGATTCAATCAATTTTCCATGCTCCTGCATTTTTTTTATCTATATCTTCTCTAGCTGTGCTGAGCAACTCTTTCACAAAGGTTGTTATTTCTGTCTTTGTGTGAGAAATTATTTCTAATTTGATTTCCTCTATAACCTCATGCATTTGTTTCTTTATTTCATTTGATCTCTTTTCAGAGATTTCTGGTGTATTATTTTTAATGTCCTCTATTTCATTGTCATGTGTTCTTGCTCCTGATGGACTAGATATTTGAGACTACATTTTGCTTTTTTGCTTTGTCATTTTCACCTTTTGGGCTAATATTTGGTTTTTCAATCCCAAAATCACAACTGTCAGTAGTGTGTATCTTAGGGTCCTACTGTGTGGTTGATGTTTGTCTTATTGAGTACCACAGTGAAGAGGAGGGCCAGTCACCTGAATTTCTCCTGCAGGTCCTGTTTGGAGAGTCCTAGATTCTTCCTGGGCTGTCTAGCCTAGGAGTATTGATGTACGTCAACCCTTAGTTCCTACTGTTACTAGGTCTTTAGGATATTACAGGTCACTAGATCTCCTTGTCTATAGTGTTTGTCTCAGCTGAGACCCTACTGTGTCACTGGGTGTCTCATAAGCCCTTTTAATTTTCTCCAAGTTGGGGGAGCCCTTATTGGCGCACTCCTCAATCTGCCTTATGTTCTCGGTGTGGAGGAAGGAGTCACCTACACTCTTGCCAAGCTCTCCAAGGTCTTACAGCAGGAGGGAGTTTTACTATTGCTTCTATTTACCCTCTGAAGACCTCTGTTTTAGAGGCAAACTCACCACACTGACTAGAGCCTGCTGAGGTCTTCTGTGTGGGTGAAGGGTTACTGCGTCTTCCATCAACCCAGCATAGTTAATCCACTGCAGTTCAAGGTCCTGGGAGGAGGAGTGTGAGCTGAACAACCACAGCAGTACTTGGTCCTGGTGATGTAGAGGGTCTCTGTGGGCAGCAGGCTGGTGGTGCAGCAGGCCAGTTGGTGGTGTGAACAAGAAAAGCATGCTAGCAAGGTTCAAGGTTGGCACTGCTCAAATATTCATTTTAAAATGTAACAAATTATAACAAAAAAAATACAAGAAATATTTTTTAAAATGTAGCAAATAGTTCAATGAATAACCAGCTTTGAGAAATTAAGAAAGTTGCCATAGTTGAAGAGATCTGTCAACTGATAATCTGCAGAGAAAAGGAAGCATTAACTTGATGGGGGTTGGGACATTTGAGCAGGAAGTTAAGCTTCTTAAGACATTTCAGGTTGAGCAAAGACTGTATGAATAGACTGAAGTCAAGAAGAGAGATTCTCCAAGCTGACAGAAGGTAACTTTTATTCTTTTATCTTCAGTTCTCCTCAGACAGTTCCCAATTGTGTTTCTTTTACTGTTCTCTTCCTGGACTAGTGGAAGTGTGAATCCACATCAGTTTTATTTTACTTTCTGAAAAGAACACACTCAGCAAATGTCAAAATGTAGAAGTTGTGTGGCAGAACCAAACCACAAAATTTTCTGAAGATGTCACTCATCTGAAGCTCCAAGATGTCACACCCAAACAGTGGAAGGGAGAAACCTGGGGGAATAGTCTGTGGCTAAACAAAAAAATTTCCCCTTAGCCTTTTTTTCTCTCTACTAGGTATTTTAAACTAAAAATGTTAGCTTATAATCAGACTGATTATAAAAGTGTTAGGGACTTTCTCAGTAGGAGATTCATCTCCACAGCAGGAAATGAAGACAGAGACAGAGAGAGGAGAGTGACAGAGGAGAGAGAAAGAGAGACACAGAGAGAGAAACAGAGAAACTATAAAGAAGTCAATCTGTTCTTTCAAGCATAAAAATTTTGAGAAAATATAATTTAACCAAGAAATTATCTCTACATACCCAGGGAACCCCCTGCCTGTCCAATCAGACAAATCACACAAACATTCTGTGTGTGTTTTTGTGGGTAGTTAATTTGGTGCTAGCAACAACAGGGAGCAGCATTAGGAGTCCATAAATTCATGTGGGAGAGGCAGAGCCCTCGCTTGAGGATGCAGGCTAGAGCTTCAGGGTCAAAGGGATTGGGCAACTTTAATTCATGTATGGTGAGACTGGGAGAAAGAAGCAGATGTCCTGTCCTTCTCTCAGCTCTTCAGTGATTATTTTAAGCTTCTTGAAACTTGCTTGATATTAACAATCTTTGGGAGATTTTAATAATAGAGATTCCCAACCTCTGTCCCAAGCCATCAAAATCCAAGAGAAAGCCTGGAATATTTAAACCCAACAAAGTCACTGACAGATTTTTTGCTGCAATAAGAGACAAAATATAAGTAAAAAGTAGATTTTATTCCAAGGATGTGGAGAGGAGTCTAACTGTACACAGTCTAGCCACCTCCTCCAACAGGAACACGGGGTATGGGATATATATATATATATATATATATATATATATATATATATACATATATATATATATATACTCTAACGCTTAGGTAACACTTAGTGTGGGCATTTGATGACATGCAAGGGGCTGACTAGGACCTTTTTGCACCACTGGGAAAGGCAAAAGGAAGTTGTCATATGGGAAGGAGGGAGTGGTCTCAAGGTAAACATCCTTGATCCTGCCTCCACTGCTGTAATGTCATGTAACTTATTCTAGGGCAAAATCCTTTCATTCCCATCTTTTTATTGTTAGTAAAAGGGAGAAGTCTCTCTCTTACTGCTTCCTGCTGACAGGGTGCACCGTATTAGGGTTTAGGAAAATTGACGGGATGATGGCTGATGCCCATGTAGAAGCTGGTACCAAGTGTTTTAGCCAGGACAGCTTCATCATTGGTGAGTGCCCACATCCCAGACTGGAAAAACAAAGAGACAAGGTCTATGAGGAGGAAGGCCACTATTATATTTAAGGACCCAGGAGGGGTAGAAGGAAAGGTGCCTTTGATTTTTATATGCCATTTCATCAAGGCCATGGTGAAGTAGTATCTCAGAAGTGTCATTCTATCAGGATCATGGTTAGGTAGATTCTGAAAAAATAAGTTCAGGGTTAGGAGGAATGAAGTCATGAGAGGTGATTATTTTTTCATCTGAAAGGGTAAAAGTTAAAAGTGTAGGTACATAGGACTTGTCCCTGGACCAGGAATTGAGCTGGAAATAATAAGAGGGGTGGGGAAGGCCATGGCTGTGTCACTATAAGGGAGATAAAAGCCTTGACCCTCAGGGATCTCACATTTGACTAAACAGCTGAGGGTAGAGAGAACTAAGACAGTTGTCATGTAGAACCGCATGAAGATAATCTTACACATGATCTGGGAGTCTTTAGGAAAGACTGTCAGGAGTCTTTCTGTTAAAAAGATAATTAATAGAATGTAAGGAATTAGGAACCAAATTGGATAACAAAACATGATTTAGCCTGAGTGTTGTGGCTGTGAGGCCTTGGTGAGACGAAGACAGGTGGGTGACAGAAGATGAGATGACCACTCAGGATGGTTAGATTCAGGGTTGGGAGGGCACCACTTAGCTGAGTGATGTGAAACCAGGATGGAAGTCCAGGGACTTTGACCACTATTGGGGTTGCCAAGAAGACCAGGTAGGGGCTGCTCCATCTTGGTTGTAGTCCTGTAGCTTTAGAACATTTGAGATAAATTAGATCTCCTGGGGATATGGGAGGATCTGGTTTAGTCCCTTCTGGGGTTAGGGAAGACAGAGATCAGAATGTTGTCGCAACAACTGTCAGAGGAAGGAGAGGATTGGGATGTAGTCAGGAAGAGGAAGGAGACTTTGGGGGGTAGGAAGATTGTGGAGTAAGAATGGCCTGCTATACATAAGTTCAAAGGGGATTAAAAATGTAGGAGCTCAGGGAAGTGCCCTGAGCTTGGCTAAGGTTAGGGGCAGAAGTTGAAGCCAAGGTTGGTGTAGTTCTAAAATGAGTTTTGTAAGGTGTGTTTTTATGAGGCCATTTGCCTTTTCTACTTTTCCTGAAGATTGTGGATGGTATGGAGTATGTATCCAGGTGATGTGTAAGCTTGAGGACACCTGTTGGGTGACTTGAGAAATAAAGGCTGGACCATTATCTGACTGAATACTCTGAGGTAGACCAACCCTTGGGATGATTTACTGTAGTAGGACCTTAGTAACTACATCAGCAGTCTCTGTGGTTGTGGGAAAGGCTTCTATCCATCCTGAAAAAGTACAAACAAAGGTGAGAAGATATTTGAGAGTTTTGTGGCAGGGCATATGTGTAAAATCTATCTGTCAGTCCTGCCCAGGGGTGTGTCCACAAAATTGATGAGTAGGGAAGGAAGGGGGTGCTATGTGTCCCTGAGGAGAGGTCCTAGTGCAGAAATGACAGGTGTGAATAATCTGAAGAATGATAGCTTTTAGAGAAAGATGTGTAACTACTGGGACTAAGAGTCTGTATAGAGCCTGTGATTCTATATGCAAACAGTTATGTAAGTCAGTGATGATGTCTAAGGACTGCTAATCTCGGAGAACAAGTTTTGTTCCCTAGAAAATCCACCCCTGAGTTTTTTGTGTATAACCTGGTCTGTGAAGTAACTGTAGCTGCTGTGGTGAATAAGTAGGTTAAGGTAGACTGTTTGGGACTAACAGAAGAAGATGAGAAGGACAAGGCTTTGTGCAGCTAACTTGGCTTGTGTATCTACAAAGACATTGCCATAAGCAATGGGGTCTGCAGAATTCTGGTGTCCCCTACAATGAATAACTGCTGCTGCTTGCTTTGGGAGTAGTGCTGCCTCTAGAAGTTTAAGGATAAGAGGTGCCTTGATGACTGGGGTTCCCCGAGAGTTAATAAAAGCCCTTTCTTGCCAGATAGAGGCATGAGAGTGTAAAATGCTAAATGTATACTTTGAATCAGTGTATATATTTATGACTTTGTCCTTTGCTAGTATAAGAGCCCTTGTCAGGGCAATAAGTTCTGCCCTCTGGGAAGACAGGTGGCAGTGGATTAGCCTCTATAACTTTTGACTGGTTAACTATTACATATCCTACTCTCTTTTGGCTGTCTGTCTTTGTTGAACTGCCATCTATGAACCATGTATCAAAGGCAAAAGAGAGAGGTGTGCTGCTGCGGTGAGGGAAAGGGGTGGGAGTTATGTATAAGGCCTCAACACAGTCATGGTGAGGGTGGCCCTCTGAGGTGGGAAGCAAAGTTGCCACATTAAGAGGACCACTGGTTTCAAGAGAGATACAAGGATCCTGAGAGAGGGCTAGATGTACCTGCTGAAGGCAAGAAGGGGTCATAAGGGCAGAGAATACCTTATGTGAGATAAGCTGCCTTAAATGATGAGGTGAGTGTACTGTAATAGACTCACCTACTGTAAGCTTTTTAGCTTACAGTGTCAGTAGGGCTGCAGCCACAAGGGCTCAGAGACAAGGTACCCATCATTTTACTGTGTTGTCTAACTGCTTTGACAAGTATGCTACCACTTCAAAAGAAGGTCTCTTTCTGTGTCCTAGTACACCTACAGTATTGTGGCCCTGAGAGGTAGTGTATAGAGGGAAAGGTTGGGTGGGGTCAGAAGGGTAAGGGCTGGAGCCTTTAGGAGAGCCTCTTTTAGTTTATGAAAGAAGGTATGTATGGGCATAGTGGGGTCTAGGGGTTCTGATAAGGGGCCCTTAGAAGTTTTGTAGAGGGGTTGGGCTAGAGCTGCAAAGTTAGGAATCCAGAGATGAAAGAAAATAGCTAAACCTAGGAAAGCCATAACCTGTTGTTTAGTTGTGGGCACCTGGAGATCTCAAAGAATCACCTTACAATCTGTAGTGTTGGAATGAGTGATAGGGGTGAGAGAGAGACATAGATACTTGACTTTTTGGGAAGCTATTTGGGCTTTAGCAGAAGAGACCCTGCACCCACAACTGGCAAGAAAATTAAGGACACTATCTGAATGTTTTATGGCTAACATATGAGGTGGAGAATATTACAGAAAGTCATCTATATATTGAAGGAGAGTGCTAGGTTTGAGATCAAGTTCTGCAAGGTCAGCAGCAAGAGCTTGGCTAAAGAAGTGTGGACTATCTCTGAACCCTTGGGGGAGCACTGTCCAAGTAAGTCATTGAGACCTGAGTGTCTAGATCTCTCTATGTAAACACAAAGAAATCCTGACAATCAGGGAGTAGGGGAATGCTAAAAAAGGCATCTTTAAGATCTATAACTGTAAAGTGAGTGGTAGAGGGAGGGATATGAGAGAGCATGGTATAAGGGTTTGGCACCACTGGATGGATTGGTTACCTAAGCTATTTCTATTGATTACCCTAAAGTCCTGCACGACACCAATCATGCTTGAGCACTGGGAGAATGGGAGCATTATAGGTTAGATGGGTAGGTTTAAGAAAATCATTATCTAAAAGGTGCTTAATTATAGATTTAAGTCCCTGTAAATGTTTGGGAGCAATGGGATATTGGGGAATGCAAGGAAAAATTGAAGGATCCCTGAGACAAATTAAAATAGGCATGCATGGGTAGCTCGGGTGGGATTGGAGGTACCCCAAACTATGGGATCCAACAGAGAAGGAGGAAGGGGAGGGGATGGCTTTGCAGCATGCTGTGAGGGCGTCTGGAGGGCTAGAGCTGTGGGGAGAGAGAAGGAAAAGGAGAAGTTAAGCTTTTGAAGAAGATATGTACCTAAATGGGGTGTGGGACATGTTGGAATTACTAGGAAGCTATGGGTAAAGAAGAGAGTCTGGAACCTGCATGGAATAGGCCCTGTCTGCAAAGTCTGTGTAGGTTGGCAATCAGCATCCACTACAGAGACTGAGGAATTAATACAAGGGCCTGAAAACTCAGGAAGTACACTATAAGTTGCCCCCATGTCTACAAGTACAGATAGTGTCTTACCTGAGCCCTCTAGTGAGACTCAGGGCTCTGAGAAGGATACCTTAATGGGGACTGTGGGCCCCGAGCCCTGTTAATCTTCAGCAGCATGTCCAAGTAGATCAGTCAGCGATGAATCTGGCGGTGATGAAATCTCCTGTGATGGCAAGGAGTTAGAGGATGGCTTATCCGCTCTCTGGTGACTAGGACAGTCACTCTTCCAATGGCCCTTGAGATTGCAATAGGGCCAAGGCCCCGGAGGAACGCCAGGGTTGGGGAATTCTCTTGCCCAATGTCCTTCTTTGTTGTACTTCAAGTATGGCCCGGGAGGGGCTCGGGCAGCTCCACTTTCCTGTCTTAGGAGCCTCAAGCACCACTGCTAAGAGATCAGATTGATATTTAGCAAATTTCTTTTTTTGTGCCTCTTTTTCCTCTTTTTGAGATTTTTCTCTGTTGTTGAAAATACAGAAAGCTATTTTAAGAAGGTCTCCTTATGGGGTTTGAGTGCCATTTTCAGCCTTTTGTAATTTTGCATGAATAACAGGAGCAGACTGAGAAAGAAAATAAGAGTTAACAACAGTCATCCCTTCATGAGAGTCTGTGTTTAACTTAGTGAACTTAGTTAAGGTGTCCCTAAGCCGATTTAGGAACACAGCTGGATTTCGTTTAGCCTCCTGGACCTGTTCTAAAAGTTTA
The DNA here is from genome assembly GCA_004027455.1 of Hydrochoerus hydrochaeris. Taxonomy (NCBI): domain Eukaryota; kingdom Metazoa; phylum Chordata; class Mammalia; order Rodentia; family Hydrochaeridae; genus Hydrochoerus; species Hydrochoerus hydrochaeris. The sequence goes on along the minus strand of PVLA01013874.1, from coordinate 18,440 downwards.
TTATAGTTAGTATGTTTGTGAGCAATTTTATTAAGGCTCACAATTAGACATTTAATCATCTTAAGTATTTTATAAGAACCTTCTCCATTTTGGTAATTCCAGTTAGGATGCTGTTCAGGCACTGCAGTAGGCCCGGGGTCATTCTCAGCAGTATTTGCCTTATGTCTGCAATCGGCTTCTTCTCGAGCTGCTTGCCACCGCTGAGCTTGTTCTTGTGAGCTGAGGGTTCTGTTCAGAATCACATAAATATCCTTGAAGTGTAAATCATAACAATTAGTTAAAATTCAAATTCTTTAATATAATTCTGTGGGTCACAGAGAAGCAACCTAATTTATGGCTAATCTGAGATAAGTCAGAGAGAGAGAGAGAAGGGGACATGTATATTAACTAATCCCTCGGGGCCAGCCTGTTCCCGAAGTGGGAGCAGAGACTGAGGCTGAAAAGGCTGTGGAGTCGATGTTCACTGAGCGGCCAACCATCCGGGAGGCGTGTGTGGGCAATTACCTGATGATTGGCTATAAAACGGCCACTTGTCACCATGCAGTGAGGAAACACAGGCTGTTGGCCGGTCACCATGTGACCCACAGCAGCTTAGCTCCTGCCAGTAACACAGTGACGGAGTGGAAGATGGTGACTGGCCATTATGTGACCCACAGCAAGATGGTTGATGCTGATCACACAAGGGGCCACAAGGTGGTGCGCATTGACCCTGAGACCCATCACAAGATTGCAGCGCACTGTCACGTGGTGGAGGGCCCCAAGATGGCAGCTGTCCTCCATGTGAGCTGCAGCAAGAGGGCTTCCAAGAACCGCACGCCCTCCCGAAAGGCTGGAATGCACGAGACCGGGTATGGTGAGCTGGCCGAGAAAACGGTAATGAAGGAGTAGGAGACAAAGAACCATCTGACTGAGCAGACAGCTCGGGTGGGGGGATTGAGAAGTTGGAGACTGGGGAGAGAGACTAAGGGAAGGATTAGAGGCTGCTGTGGGGGAGGGAGGAGGAGAGAGTGGCACAGGGGGTACGGGAACATCTGGCTGAGAAGGCTGCAGGGTTTGTTCTCTGGGATATGGAGGAGGGGGAGTAAAGACAGGAGGCACATCATCAAAAGGGTCTACAGGAGAGGAAGGAATGATTTCTGGAATGGTAGAGTTAGCTAGAAATATTTGAGCTGCCATATGTGATTTAATGAGAGAAGAACATGTCCTTAGGGAAAGGAAGGCCTGTATATATGGAATTTCTGCTAACTTGTCACCAGTATAACAGAACTCATATAAATTTTTTAGAATATAGGGGTCAAACATTGCCTCCTCGGGCCATGGCTGCCATTAAGCTTGTAGGTAGGCCATGCCTCCTGGCAGTAAAAGATTAGCCTTTTAATTTTCTTATTTTTCTTTAGGCCAAGGACACCAAGGTTATGAACCAGGCACCCCAGAGGTGTGTTTTTGGGGGGACAGAAAATAGTATTCCCCATTGTCAGATTAAAAGTGAGCCAAAAGAAAAATTTTGCCTCAGGGTGTAGCCCCCAAGGAATGTTAAAATTGTCCCAGATCACACTTAACAAAAGAGATCGTCACCTATTTTGGAAGCGTGATAAAAAAGGCTCTAGCCTGATACCATCAGCCATCACCAAAGACACGGGTTGGGATCCCAGAGGACCAGAGTAACAGCTCTGCCTTAGACCATCCGAAGATGACGTGAGAACTATTATCTTAGCCCCAGGACAAAATGGATAATCTGGCGTGGGCCTGGCCCTCGGTAACAGAAAACCCCGGATGGAAAATGGCTCACCTGTGGTCAACGAGATAGGCTGGTATTGTTTGCATGTAGCAACAAGTTGAACAGCTCCCGTATGTTGAAAATGAGGAATTAATCCAAGATACAGTCTGGTCCATGAATTAGCAGGGGAGCTCAGACTGGGAGGAGCCCAGGAGACAATCATGCTGCTCCCCGGGTTTTGGCACCATAATCAATAGGTTTTTCAGCACAATAAGAGAGAAACTATAAGTAAAAAGTAGTCTTTATTCCAAAGACATGGAGAGGAGTCTAACCATAGACAGTCTAGCTACCTCCTCTGACAGGAACACGGGAGGTGGGATATATATATAAACTCTAACAGGGTAATGCTTAGGGCAGGCATTTGATGACGTGCAAGGGGCTGACTGGGACCTTTTTCATGCCACTGGGAAAAGAAAATGGGAGTTATCATATGGGAAGGAGGGAGTGTCCTCAAGGTAAACAGCCTTTATCCTGCCTCCACTGCCATAATATCGTGTAACTTATTCTAAGGCAAAATCTTTTCAGTCACTGATGAGACTGAGACCCAAATGAAATATGAAAATATTGCCCCTGACAATGGAAGTGCATTCCTCTTTGTGGCAGATCGGAGCATAGTGACTAGGATGTCCAAATACTCAGGGTAAGTAGCAGGTGCACTGGACTAGAAATTGTGGGACCAGTGCATCACTAAGACTAAGGCCAACACCACAGTCTAGGGACTTGCTTGCCACTAGCTTTCCCTGATACATCGTTGTGTTGCTTTCTGAGACTGATTTCCTGGTTTCTGAGGGGCTATTGGCAAATAGCTATTGCAGTATAATGATCTACCTAAAAGGGCTGAGGTCTTCCCAAGGCAAATTCCTGGTATGAAACTTTTAGCTTTCAGTCTACAAGAAGGGGATTTTTATAGCCAGGATCCAAGATGGCACTAGTGATTCCATTATACTGATGTCCATGTCCCTGTATAGTCTGCTTGTATGCTACCTGGGGCTGACCCAAGTGACCCATGAGATATTGCAGAAATGGTTTAACTGTTACTTTAAGCCTTATCATAATGACCCGGTGGTCTCTATCTTGCTTTCTTGGATGGCTCTCCCTGGGGAAAGTCAGTCCCCACATGGTGAGGAACTTCAACAGCCCTGTGGAAAAATCCATGGGGTTGGGAAACCGAGACCTCTTACAGCTGTCACTGTGATCTTGCCAGATGCACATCACCCGGGCAAATCCTTCAGGTCTCAGGTGTAGGTGACTACAGCATATTGGATGCAACCTTCTAAGATCCACTGAGTAAAAATCACCCCTAAGGTCCTGCTGAAATTCCCATCCAAAGAACCTATGTGAGTGGGGAAAAGTTTATAATTATCATTTTAGTTTGCTATGTTTTGTGGTAATTTTTTTTATACAGCAATAGATCACTAATACAGTCTCTCGCTTCTGTGTAGTAATGGTCTAAAGTCTGCCTGAGATGGTCTCAGTGGATATTATCTGGCATTAGAACAGGGAATATATACTGAATGTACTCTAAGTGCTTTGTATGAATCCTGATGAAATCTCAAGAGACAAGCATCATTACCTACATTTTAAAGATTATAAAACTAAGGTTTGGAGAAGTCAGTCTTCTAAGGTTTTGATCTAATATATCAGAATTGGAAACAAAGATCTATTTGTAAAGGAAAGTTGTGCTGCGCATCTGCTGACTATGTGTCCCCAGAGAAGAACCAACCCCATCTTAGTTCGGCTTTTACTTAGGTGCAGAAAGCAGATGCGTTTGGCTTCACCCTGATCTGCAGGGGTGCCTCCCATGGGCCCATGCCCAGTCTCTTCAAGTAAAATTGGAAAAATAATAACTACCTCACAGGACAGCTGAAAGAACTAATTTCATAAGGCATGTGCTAGTGTTTTATAAACCTGAACAGCCAATACTAAATTATTGTTTTTATTTTATTATTGTTTTTATCTATACCAAACTCACGGAGACTATCTGATTGGAAGAACCGATAAACACTGCTCACCCAGCATCTATGGAAAGGCCCCCATGCTAAAGGTAGTCAATCTTTCTTTCCTGAAACATGAAAACAAACTTAAATAGCTATTTATTTTCTCCTGGCTATAATTGATTATGGGATGAGAGTAGTTTTGTCGATCTTCCATCATAGTTCTTAAATAAAAGGTTAGTAAATAATAATTACTGCAAAAAAAAAAAAGAACACAACACATTTTCTCTTGAATCCCACCCACACAGCCTGTCTCTGACTTGCACTTCTGAAAATGGTCTTTACAAATATTAGCTTCTGGAAAAAAATGTCTCTTCTGTTGTACCATAAGCAGTAAAGGGAAGATCAAATGATATGACTTTCTTGGCTCTCACCCTAGGGAGCTTGCCTGGTACAGATATGAGGGTGAGGGACCAGGAATGCAAGAGGGAGAAAGAGAAACAAAGCCTGTGTCCTGAATTCCTAAGCCAGTGAGACACTGGAATATCTATTTTATTTTTCCTGTAAAACTAAAAACACAAATCAATTTCATTCAAATTCTAAAAGCCATAAGGAACACAGGATTTGACTGTAATTTTTAGAAATACATAAATTCTGGGTATTGACTGTGACTTAAAAGTTGGGAAGGTCTGCCTTTGTAAAGGAAAATGGAGAGAAGCCCCAGTTTTCACACACACAAAGCACCCTGTCTTCGCAGTACCACCCTGGACAATGCCTTTATTTTTTTCCTCTGCAGATGTAAAGCAGTTTTCACAGACAGCAGGATTCTGGATTGTGTGGGGGTCTAGTCATCATTCCTCTCGCCCAGCACTTCTCCTGCAACTCCACCCAACACACCCGCACACACACACTCACGCACGCACCTGCACGCACACACACCACTTGTAAGCAAGGATTCCTCTAATATTCTTCATTCTCACTTCTTGGGAGAACTATAGATTCTGACACTAGCTCCTCACCTCACTCACGAAGTTTCTGCTTTAAAGCAGTAGAGAAGACATTGGAAGCCAGTGAAAAAGGTGCTCAAGGAGGAGGGGGGAATGGAAATTGAGAGGGAGCCCAAGAGGCACATCAAGAATGTGGGGCTGGGGTGGAAAGCAAGAAGATAGGAGTAAACAAAGTCTGTTGTGAAACTCACTCTTTGCCAAAGCTTCTGTATCTCCCAACACTAAGAAAGCTCTGCGAGTTCCTTCCCTCTACTTGACTCTGTTCCTCTTTGTCCCATAACCAGTGCAGAGCAAGGAAGCTGGCTCTGGCCTACGCCTCCCCACCACCCCTCGCCCCTTTCTCCCTTAGACACAGGATCGCACAGGATCACACAGCAGCCAGGCGTACTCACACGCTGACAGTCTCGCGCGTGCACCACACACACACACATCCTGTATGCACACCCACATGTGTCATCACACGCATGTCCAGAGACACAAACCCCTTGCACATTTCACAGCTGAGCAGACCATCAGTGAGGCAAAGCCCCAGGGAAGGGTTTGGACCAGTGGCCTGTCCCTCTCCGTGTGGTCTCTTGGGGACCCTGGTAATGCTTGCACGTATGTATTTATGTCTCCCCTACCTACGCACTGAATAACCCTTTTCATTGTGCCCATCCAAGGTGACAGGAAGCCTCTATACTTCTCAACCACAGACACAACGCTGACAGAGAAGAAAATATTGAAGGATGACAGAGAGTGGGGTCTTACAATACCTCTTATTTTAAAAGTGAGTATCACTCTAAAGGATTTATTTTTCTTCCTGAGTTGCACCTTAAGCAGCATCTAAATTATTTCCACTGTGAAGGCTACTGTCCTCTCCTCGCACCCCTTCCAGGCTCCTCCTGCCTCTGGCCTGATCCCCCTTCTTTCCTGGCACTTTAAACACATCTTTCACAAACAGATTCCCGATAGCTTTTGTGGCCCTGCAGCGCCATCATGTGTCTAAAGATAGAACTTCACCCGCTTAGTGTCTTAAGGCCTGAAGACTGGAGCTGAGCAACAGCTGGTCGTTGGTGGGTAAGACGCTTGCATTTTCCTGGTGGGACGCATCCTACAGAGACATTTAGGGACCTTCCGCACGTCTCATTCACGAGCCCCTTTCAGCAAAACAGTATGAGAAATTTGCCACTATGATCAGGTGAATTAACCTGCCTGACCTTCAAACACGTTTCATTTATTGCATATGTACCACTAACCAGAATTCTAAACCATATGGAAATTATATGCAAACGAACGGAAAGATGGTGACAAGTTTTTGTCACACTTCGCAAGAGTCTTTAAAAGTATATAAGAGGAGAAAAAAAACCTGCAGATAAGTGAATCATAAATTCATAGCCACCTGTGTTTACTTAAAGAGAGTAACCCCTCTTTTACTTCAGTTGAATACCTAAGAAGCCCTTTTCTAGGAATCAGAAATGGACGACCTATGTGAGCTGTGTACCTTTGATTAAGTCACGCTCCCTCTCTGAGCTTTGGTTTCCCCACTGTTTAAAGACAATATTGCCTTGAATCGAATCAGTCACTATGGTCCCATTTGAGGTTATACTTTTAAATAAATATGTGTGCTAAACTACTGGAAATTGAGAATATTCAGAGCCACAAGATGTACCAGACTTATGAGACTGGTTACACAGATTAGGTACTTTGCAAATATTTAGTAGAAAATGATATTGATAGAAATAAAACAAAATGTAATAAGAAAGCAACCTGGCCAGAGAGTCGATGTGCATGAACAGCGTCACAGAAGTGCGTTCCTCACTCAGATTTAGGCTTTTTAACCTCTTAGCCTGGCACCAAAGGGAAAAATGCATCAAGGACTAAGGATGTTAATTATGGGCTGTGCTGGATTTTTCAAGGAAATTCTTAGCGAGTTACATTAACAGACAAAGGAGGTTGGCCCTAGATAAGAGAGGGAGCTGTTTGCAATGAATGGAAGACAGTATCCGAAACAGACAGGAACTGTAAACAAGAGACAATGGTAATATTAGCTATGGACTCTGAGCTTCTCTCAAGCTATCATCAAAATCAGTATTAACTAAATCTTTCCTTACTTCTAAGACCAGAAATTCAAGCAGAATCCCCCTGTGATTGGTCACATTTCACTTTGTAGATTGTTAGAAATACAGACCTCTTATTATCACAGATGCACAAAAAGTAAAAGACCATGTTATATCCTGTAAGGCCACTTCGTATGCACAGAAGTGACTCAGACACATTATATGTGCCTAATAAGTTGTTCACCACAATGGCCTATTGGCAGTCTTCCTTCTGCAAACATTAATAGACTTTCTGGAACATGCCAGACAGACTTCTACTCCCAATACTTCCCCTTAAAGAATCATTCCACTGGAAGCAGAGTCAGGCAGGAGCTGGCAGGCACTGCAGCCTCTGTCTGCTATGGTAGATGCTCACAGTCTCAAGTGAAATAGTCACCACAAAACCACTGGAGCTAGTCAATGGGAAGCTGGAAGCCTTACTACTAATTGCTGGCTTATGCACCCTTACTGCGTATATTTTCCTGATGACTAGAGTTATGATTATTTAATTTGCAATAGACCAGAAGGGACTGATTTTACCATGGCTGATGGCCAAGAACAGAGGATGCTGAACCAAGAATTTTTCAGAATGTACCTCACAATAAGAGAGAGTAGCCAACAGTTTTCTTTTTAGGTTGCCAATATTGTGTGTGTCTCTCCCTATTGATGTGAAATAGGCTGCCTCATTTCCTCCTCCTGGTGTCTTGTGGAATAAACCTGTGACTCAGAAATTACCATCATAGGACGCATAGGTATACAGGAACTTTGGAAATGCACTTCTCTGGGGGTGGCAGACACAACGCTGCCAAGCTTGTTGCTCCCATCCCCAGCAAATCTTGTTAATTCAGGTCATTCATTTGACCTGAAATATCTCAATTCACTGCTCCAGATTCAGTAGGATCATCACTTAAGATACATTGTACACAGAAGGATAACCATCACATGGCTCCTCCTATATGAGACACCAAAATATAGGGCATTAAGTGAATGCTGGTAGAACTCTCAATTCTTTCTATGCCTCAATGCATTTTCTCACATGGTTTTCAAAGCTGCAAATGCTATTTTTAAAATTCCTCAACATAAAACTCCACTCAAAATACCTATTTTCTTTGTGTAGAATTATCCTTATCCCCAATGAAAGTTAACTTCTACCTCAGCTAGTTTTCTATACCATTTTGTTATACATCAAAACTAGACTTCTGTTTGGTGGCTTGCAATCTGCCTGTCAGTGCCCATAGGCACTCAGTAAAAAAATCTAGAACACATATTTGACTCTGATGAATAGAGGATGCCTGGATACCATCAGTCTATGGAAAATTTTAGTTGGATTAAATCTCAGTTCTAGAGCCACCATGATGGTTGGAAAGAACTTTTGGGACCATGTAGTGCATGTTTGGAAATGGGTTTTATTTAATTTTTACTCCAGTTTTTTGGTAATGGCTGCCAGGAGCAGCAGGTTTAGGAGGACAGAGGCAAGGTACTGGCTCAATAGGAAAGTGGGCTCTATTTGGTTTGCACTGTTTGCTGGAGGAGAGAGAGGAGGAAGTTGCAAAATATATGTCTCCTTTTCTATCAGGGATCCTGCATACTCCCTGCTAGTTTATTTTAATGCTTGTGTAACATAATGCACGAGTTAAAATTTGGATCTGAGTTCTTAATTTAGACGTTGCACCAGAGCTCGGATCCTGCAGGAGCTTTGACTTTGTGGTGAGATGACCAGGTTGGTTCTGCCTGTCCTCACCTCACCAGATTCTGGCAGTCATGGAAATATTTTACAAACCGTAAAGCCACATGTAAATATGTAATGATCCCATCCCATAGGACACTGGCCCATGACCTTTCAATAAATGGAAACCAATAATCCAATCCTTAAAAAGATAATTCTACTATGGAAATTCGTGCCTTCTGGCCTTCATTTTCATTCATTCGCTCCCTCATTGTCACAACAGGATTACTTTTTAAAAAAATTTTTGCCTCAGGATAAACTTCCTACTTTTCACCCTTTGAGCAGTTTAGCTGCTCAGCGTTAGGTTTTCCACGCAATAAGAGAGAAAATATAAGTAAAAAGTAGCTTTTATTCTGAGGACGTGGAGAGAAGCCCATGACAATAGCCAGCCTGGTTTTCTCTGACTGGAATGTGGGGCATGGGACATATATATAGCTTCTGACCAGGGGTGGTGCTAGATGACCTGTGAGGAGCTGATTGGGACCTTTTGCACACCACTGGGGAAGGAAAAAAGAAGTTGTCATAAGGGAAGGAGGGATCCTTGATCTCTGCTCCCACCGCCAGCACAGTGATTGTGGAAGGAATTCAATACACGAGCATTTGTTTAATGAGAACCCGGCCTCATCAGGTGGCTCAGAGAATGTCTGTTGAACAAATTAATTAATAATTACTTTTTTAGTTGGTTCCAACTGACTTTTTTCCTTTCAAACTTAAGTTATTTTCAGTTATCTAGGGATAAATTATTCAGGTTGAAGAATATTTGAAAAAAATCCCTGAGACTCCCTCCTTTTGGCCTTATCTCTGCAAATTCATCTCTTTAAGCAGAGCATGAAGAAAGAGGACAGTAACACAATCCAACCATAGTAAAATCTCCTTAACACTTCTGGACAATAAATAAATAACCTAACTTTCTTGTTGGTGCCCGGAAGGAAACTACATATGGAAATGAAGCTTTTCTGTCTTCCATGGACATCAGTCCATTTTCCCTTTTCTCTATTTTTACCTACTTCCTCTTACCATCTTACCCCACCCACATATAGACAGGAAAATAATTACTTTCACCGAATTTCTCATCAGTCAGAAATGGCAGCTTATTACCAGAGGACACGAGGACCAGGGGAGACTCAGGACACTAGGTGAGAGTAGTTAGGAAAAAACCCAGTCATTTAAGTGTACACAAATCACTCACCTGGCACACAACCACCTTCCTGCCACCTAAGATGTCTTAGTCCCAACACTATGTGCAAAGAACAGACAAAAATGGATTTGCTCTTCTCCAAAACCAGACAGCAGGGATATCCAATGGTTAAGTGACTGGCCCAAGGTCAGTCCACCTTTCAGGTGGCCAAGTCCATCTGTGAGGCTTGAAATATGTCCCTTCAACCTGTCAGTCTTCTTAAAGCTGTCTTGGCACTTGGCCATCAGCCTGCAATTCTGGCTTTGAATGTGAAGAGAATTATGGAAGAGAAACAAAGTTAATAAAAATGAAACTCACCCAGGTCCTGCAGGAATGGACCCATCAGAATAAAGTGATTATTAGTGAGTGAGATGGTGCAGAAAGGGAGAGCATTTATTTGTTATTGGTTTACACTTATTTCTCTAGCTCTTTCTCAGAGATGCCCAAGGCTCTTTTTCACCTAATGGGAAAGTTTTAAATTCTCTCATGGAATTTTGTGAGCCATGGAAGGCACGAAAAACAATAGTACAAAGACTGTGGGAAAAGACCAATGCGCAGTGTTTGACAGATCACTTAGATTTGGTACTGAACATCTTCCTGCATCAAAGGATGCAGGGAAGCAAGCAAAACCCAGACATGGCTGACTGGAGGTCACTTCTGTTAGTTGTTCACTGTGGTTTATTCAAAGATAAACATTAGTACCCAAGCTGAGCTAATAAGAATGTTTCAGGTGACTTCTAAGTTAACCTGGATTCATAAAGGTACATTCTTCTCTTTAGGATTTCAAGCTGTGAGGACCTAAAGGCTTAAATCTCTGGGATCAAATTCCCAAGGTCCAGGAATATTACTGCAGGACGTGGAGGTGGAGGTCAGCCAGGCTATGGGAAAAGTTTGGAGACATGGGCTTTTGAAAGAGCTCTAAATGCCAGGGTGGGTTCTCTCTAAGCCGGAGGCCTGGCACCACCCCTGGTGTGCACATGGATACACATGCCCACAACTACCCACCTTCCTCACTGATGGAAGTCATGCTGATCTCCATTCACCTTGGCATGCAGCTTGACAGTACCTCTCCATGATTTTATCACACCTCCTGCCCTCTGGTTCTCTACCTGCTGCTCATTCTGACACCCTCTGAAAAACTTCTCTATGGTAACACAGACTTGCTTTCAGACTCTCCTCTCCTATCCTTGATTTTGACTTTTTTCTGTCCCCTACCTCAGCCTATCGAGTTTCCCAGGGCAGTAACCATTTTCAGGTCCTCTTGGATCTTGGCATAGCTTCTAAGAAATTTTCACTGTCATCTTCCCCCCAACTTCGAGAGGGACCGTGAAGACAGAGAAAGGCACCAATCCAGGCTGGAAGCAGACAAGGATCCTAGGAGCTACTAACTTATAAACTGAGCCCTGAAAGATGGAGAGTTGACACATGGAAAATGAGAGTGTTCATGGTTAGGGGCCCAGAAAGTTCAGAGTTCTGTCTACAAAGAGTTTGGTAGAACATAAATGAGAAGACCAAGCTGTCCCATAAGGGGCCAATACTGAGCATCATGGGAAAGTGGTTGTGTCCTATCACTAGGAAAATTTGGAAACACCAAAACAGTTATACAGGGCCTGCATTTGAGACCTGTCTTCACTCTCCTTTCTCTTCCTTAGCTCTCAATTTACCACAGGTCTTTTCCTTGTCTCTTGCTGTGATTGTGAGCTTATCATTGCTGTAAGAGGATGCCTGAGATAAACAATTCAAAGGATGAGACTTCGGTTTTGGCTTCATTCTGGCGCTTTTGATCCATGATTGCTTGGTCTCACTGCCTTTAGGCCTGTGGGCAGCTGCAACATCAAAGCAAAGAGCATGTAATAGCGGGAAGTAGTTAAGGTCCCAGCAAGCAGAAGACAGAGAAAGAGGGAAAGGATCCAAAGTGTAGCCCCCAAAGGCACCCCCAAAGTGACCCACTTTTCCAACTAGGCCACACCTCCTAAAGTCACCTCCCAATGACACTATCAAATGACAACTGCTTCAGTGGTGTAATCCACAGATGGGGTTAGAAACCTCATAAGCCACTCACCTTCTAAGGGGCCCCACCTCTGAACTTTGCTGCTTTGGGGACCAAACTACAACATATGAGATTTCTTTTTTCAATTTTTATTAGTATATCTGTAGTACACAGTGCTCACCTTTCACATGGGGAATTGGTGTGCGTAAATGTCAGAGGAGTTGGCGGGGATTTGGGTAACTTTCCCAATTCAAAACCTAACACTTGCACTTGTCATTCTAAGGTTCTCCCAAATGAATTCTGTGACCCTAATTCTTATGAATCCTGGTCTTGAATTTGATCAGTCATAAACCTTCTTACTATTTTGAAGCCCAACAGTCTTTAAGGAACTTTCCAGGGCCTTTGGATGTGTCTCAAACTGCAGTGGCTTCCTTAATTTCCCAGTGTCTCACTTAGGACCTGATGGTCTGGTGGGTCTCCAGAGCGGCACTTACCTCTGAAGTGCCACTGTCTTTTTCTGTGGACTATAACCTTTTTTTTTTTTTTTTTTACTACATCTAAGTTTCTTTGTGATATGTCTGTTACTTCTTTCCATGTCTAATATTAATGATTATACACTAAATTAATTACATGATCAGAACCAACTGTCTCTATTCTCAAAAGTTGAAGAACTAAAAAATAAAAAGAGTTTACACATTTGTCAAATCAAATTGCAACAATCATAGACCAGATTGCCCCATCTTTTGAGTTATCATAGCATCTTGGCCAACAAGCTATAAAGAAATACAGATGTTGGAATTGTAGAGCAAAATCTTAAGGCTCACTGGACATGACAAAATTAGCAGAGATGTTATTCTTCATGGCCTGACCTTGGCAAGAGATAATGTGAGGGGAATACTTTGCCATAGTTCAGGAAGCCATGCTTAACCTTGGGAAACGTGACACAAAGGATATTCAGGAATGATAGCATTTAGTGTTATCTCCCAACAAACACAGATCTGGTGTTGGAAGTTGAGAATACAGAAAGTACTAAGAAGTCCTACTCTAAGAGTGGGATGGAGTAAAGGAGATACAAAAGTGGAAGAAGACACAGAGACATGTTTCAGTCATTCTCTTAAACCAATTATAATGGCAACTTATATGAAGACAAGCACAGTCCCAGTCCTCCTGATGTGTACAGTTGGAGGGAGACACTGACACCATGAGTGAGGAGAAGGAAGATTGAAGCAAAAGTTTTAGGGAGGACCCCATCTTCCTGTTACAGTGGAGAGTCATAGATAAATTTAAATTGGGGAAGTGACTTCAGTATAGCTTTGGAAACATTATTCGAGCTGCTTTGTATAAAATGTATGGCAGGGATCAAGAGAAAGGCAGGGAGACCACATAGAAGGCTGTTGTAAGATGGAGGTGAGATATGATACCTCAAAGTGAGGTAGATAGATCTGACTGCAGCTTTGAGAGAAGTACAGGAGTTAGACTCTTCAAGGCTTTAAGAAGGAATAGGTGTCTGACATTTGAAAAAGGGGCTTTTTCAGAAGACAGTAAAACCTAGTGTGATAAGAACTACTCAAAAACAGAACTTAGTGTTCTGACCAGTCAGTAATGATTAGGGCGGTCAAGTTCACACATTCCTAGCACTGTGTGAAATCTTCTTGAGGATTCTTGGGTTTGACATTTAGAGACATTTCAGCCAGAGAGGACAGCCTGAGAAAATCAGAGAGAGCCCTATTGGACTCTAGGACATGTGAGCAGGCATGACAAAACCAAAGTGGTAGCTAGGTCAGATCAGGATCTGAGTTGGATTTAGACTTCAATGTGTAGAAAACAGAGTATTTTTCCATGAAGTGTAGAGGAAGAAAGTGATCTAGTGACATGCGTGGTTTACAAGTCATGTTGATTATTCTATGGAGCCTGAGAGGAAAACAATAAAGGCCAATAGCATTTCAAATACTGCAGTAGTGATCACAAAGAACTCAAGTTTGGTAAATATGGAGTCAGGGACAAGGAAGAAATACATAAAATATTAAAGAAAATTAAATGTCAAACTTAGTGAAGGTTTATATTGAGAATAACATGTTGGTTCATGATTCAAATGACAGGTCGATGGTGAAGTCATTAATGTGATAGGAAAATCAAGATAAATAAGATTGAAAAGTGATTGATTCTAGGTTAAACACATTGTTCTTGGAGTGTCATGAGGCATTCAAGTGGAAACATCCAAGAGGGCTTATAACTATGGGCCTAAAGTGGAAATTGACAACAAATACAGAACAGTGGAGTACATGACGTAAATGAATACACACTACACAAACATATTGTACATTATTAATCATGTTAACTCTAAGGAAGAGAAATAAAAAATGAATATGTGAAGGAGGAGGGATACAAAATGAATATGGAAAATAAAAGGCCAGAAAGTTGTAAAGATGACAGGAAGGAGAAGTGTTATATGAAGCAGACAAAAGAGTTTCAAGAAGAAGGAATGGTCCACAAATTTATTCACCTTAGAGAAGCAGGAAGACAAGAAATGAAAAGCAAACATTGCACAGGGAGATAGCATTTTCATTTGTCAGTCAAAGACTATTGCTTTACTAATAAAACAACTTCTGAAAGCCTCTAAATGTGTTTTCCCATAATAGGATTTTGTGTTCATTTTATGTTGTTTCTTTGTGTTTATGTGCAAGGCAATATCTTCATTTTACATATACAGTTGTAGAAGTGTTGACACAATAGTCGTGCAATCACCTCCATTGAGACACAGGGCATATTCATTATCTCAGCAACTTTCCTCGTGGTCCAAGCAGTCAACTGCTTCTTCCCATTTCCATCACATGCAACTCTGAGCTTGTTTTCTGACACAGACAAATGCGCATTTCCTAGCACTAAATATATATTGAAAAAATATGGTGTGTAATCTTTTGTACTTGGCTTCTTTCACCATAGTGAGATGCTTAGGAGATTGTTGAAGTAAGTCATATCGTTGGCTAGCATTGTATTGGATAGTTTTATGGCAATTTATTATACACTCATCAGTTAGTGGACATTTGAGTTCTTTCAAGTTTTAAGGTTAGTGATTAGGGGTATCTGAGTCAAAGTATTGTCATAGACAAAGGCATTTTCAGCCCCCTTAGCAAAGAGCTAATGGTTTATGTAGTAACTTTTGTTAACACTATAAGAAATTAACAAATTACTTTCCAAAGTGGCTTTGATATTAGGGGTTCACACCAGTAACAACAGAAATAGGTTGCTCACCAGCATTGCTGATGCTGAGAGTTCCAGCTTTTTAAATTTTAGTTATTCAAGTAGATACTAGATTTAGTTGCAGCTCAAGGTGATTTTATTATGAATTTCTGAAAAGAATAATAACTGTGAAAATCCTTTATAAGCCTTTTTTCAAATATTAATTCAAATTTTATTTCCATTTTTAAAACTTTCCCTTTTCTCCACGGCTGATAGGTGTTCCCTGTATGTCATGAATGCAAATCTGTAATCAGATATATTTCACAAACATTTTTTCCTGGCATGTCATATGACTTATACTATTTGGTTGTTTTTTTTTTTCAGTGCTGGCAAGTGAAAACCCAGGGTCGGAAACATGCAAGCACTCTACCAGTGAACTACACACCAAGCCAAGCCTGTTTTCTTAATGGTATGGTTAGAAAAGCACAATTTTAATTTCAATGAAGCCTATTCTGTTTGTTTTCTTTTAAGCTTTGTACCTTTTGTCTCTTTTAAAAAACTGCTTTAGCTAATCTATGATCATAAAGACTTCCACTAATATTTTCTTCTAGATGTTTTATGATTTTAGCTTTTATATTTAAGTATATGTTCCACTTTGTCTTAATTTTTGAGTATTTTATGAAATCATGGTCAAAGTATACTTTTTTACCATAGAGATATTTAATTGTGCCATTATCTTTTGTGGATAAGATTATCTTTTCTGGAATGAATTGCTGTGAAATTTTGGTGAAAATCAGTTGACCATGAATTCTGTAATAATACTGTATACATGTCTTTATGCCAATATAAACAGATAGTCAATTGTCTTGATTAACTTACACTGTAAAGTAAGCGTTCAGTGGGTACTCTTTGTTTTTAAAATATTGCTACTGAAGTGTTTGCATTTTCACAACATTTTCCAAGCAGCTGGTCATTTTTTACAGAAATATTGTTATGGTTTTTTTTGAATAATTGCATTTAATATGAAAGTAATTTGAAGGGGAATTGATATACTCAAAATATTGCATCAGTATCTATAAAAATCATCTCTATCTTGATTAGGTCTCCTTTAATTTAATATGGTGTACAATTTTCAATGTATAAATCTTTACTTCTTTCATTACTTTTATCCTTATTTTGTATTGTGGATACTGGTGCACATGCTTTAACTTTCCAATTGTTTATTGTTTCTATATAGAAATATGAATAATTCTTGTATATAGATGATGCCAGGTACACTCAGCTATTTGCTGTGATATCTTAGACTGCATATTTCACAGACAAATTGTCTGAACACAATGATTATTTGCTTCTTCCTTCAATAAATATTGCTTATTTTATTTTCATTGCTTATTTTTGTCTTAATGTACAACTTAAGATCTAAAATAAAATGCTGAGTGAAAAAGTGAAAAATAAAATTTTGCCTTATCTTCGGTCTTACAAAGAAGCAAAGCATTCTACTTCTTTCTCATTAAACAGGGTGTTAACTACAATTTTTCCATAAATATCACTTATTTGCTAAAAATTTTCTTCAATACTAGTTTATTGTGAGGTATATTTATTTATTTTTCTTATAAGTGACTAACCATTATCAAGTTTTTTTTCTTTACTTACTCAAATGTTTATGCAACAAATAATATTTTTATTCATACATATTTTTGGTGCATTATGAATGCATTCATTGCGATTGTTGGTATATGTACAAGATACTTCTTCATTTTTTTTTTTTTACTTTCACCTCCCCTTTCCCCCAGGACCCTGGCCAAAATCTTTTGGTCCTTTTCTTATTTGCAAAATATTTGCTCACTATTTCCTATTGTTTATCTTTTGCTTTGCATTTTGATTTATTTATACTTTGGGCTTCACATATAAGAGAAATCAATTGATATCTAAACTTGTTTAGCTGATGGATTTCACTTAACATTGTGAATTTGAGGTGCATCTATTTTCCTACAAATGTCTCAGATTTATCCTTATGTGCAGTGTATATAAATACCACATTTTTCTTACTGTGTATAAATACCATTGTATACAAATACATTTTCCTTATTCATCATCTGTTGATGGACATATAGGCCACTTCCAAAATTTAGCTGTTGTGAATTGTGCTGCTCTAAATTGGGGTATACATGTATCAATGTAATAGGATGTCTTTAACTCTTTAGGGAAGATAGCTACTAGGGTAAGAGCTCAGTTAAATAGAATATTTATTTTAAGGTTCTCCATACAGATTGTACTAGTTTACTAACTAAGAAAAGTCAAGCATCTATTAGCCACTGAATTCTACAAAATCTTTAGGAAGGATATAATGCCACTACTCTTCAAACTCTAATGAAATGGAAAGAGAAGACACACTTGCAAACTCATTCCTGGAAGCCAGTATTAGCCTGACTCCAAACCCAGTCAGTGTCATACTAAAAAAGGAAAACTACAGGCAAATCTTTTTAAAGAAATATGTTTGAAAATCCTCAATAATTATTAGCAACAATGAGTACAACAAACCATCCAAAAGATAGTACACCAACTAGGCTTCATCCTATTGGTTCAATATATGTAAAGCAATAAATTAATGCATCACATAAATAGAAGTAAGGGGAAAAAATCACAACTTCAATAAACGCTGAAAGAAATTCTGACAAAATCCAGAATTCTCTGAAGAAAATCTCTGAAGAAAATAGGTGTATAAGAACCATATCCCAATCTTATAAAAATGATTTATGACAAAAGAGTAGCCAAGATCATATGAAATGGGAAAAAACTTAAAAAACAAGACACAATATTAACTATCACTATTCCTGTTCAATATAATATGCAGGATATCAGCCAGAATAATCAGGAAACAGAAATGAATACAAAATACATATAGGAAAGGAAAAAGTCTAATTATTACTATTTACAAATGACATGATTCTTTACAAAGAAGACCCAATGAATTCCACCAAGACTTATAATTAATAACCAAATTCAGCAGTATAGCAGTATGCAAAAATCAACACACTAAAATCAATAATATTCCTTTTACCTTTAATAAATCCATCAAGAAACTAATTAGGAAAACAATATCATTCACAATAGCTTTGAGAGACATTAAATAGTTAAAAATTAGCCTAACCAATGGAAACTACAGTAATCTGAGAAAACGATACCAAAGAGGACATTAGAAAATGGAGAGGGAGCCCCTGTTCCTGAATAGACAGAATTAACATTGTCAAAATAATCTCACTCCCAAAAGTGATACATAGATTTAATACAATACTTAAAATACAAGCAACATTTCTTGTAGAGCTAAAGAAAGCAATCCAAAAATTCATATGAAACTGGAAGACACAGAATAACAAAAACAACCCTAGGTAACAAAAGAAAAAGATTACATAATGCTTTTTAAAGTGTTATATGAACTTTTATTCCTACATATAAATTTCTATTGGTAAAAATGCTATTATTCTTGTATTAGGTTATTGTTCCACATAGGTTTCTCTCTTTTCCTTTCCTTTCCTTTCCTTTCCTTTCCTTTCCTTTCCTTTCCTTTCCT